>QDHC01001247.1:263406-283747 GCA_013186455.1 Papilio dardanus tibullus
AGGCTTATAAATTTTATATTTTGCACATGGGTTTCTATAGGTATTTATACTTCAAACTTATTTTATAAAGGTTGAAATAAGATATAAAACTTTGTTTTGAATTTCTAAGCATTAAGCGGACGAAGTCGCTGGCGACCGCTAGTATTATCTAAAGAAATGAGTGGAATTTTCCACTCCTACTCACTTAAAAATCACACTTGTATAAACACATGTTTTACATAAACGTTAGTTTAAACAAGTTTGCCGAAATGTATTTTGTTTGCGAGTTTTTAGGCGAAGTAATAATCGCATTTAATTGTCAACATTGATTTAAAAAAAACCCATACAAGATGGACAATTATACATTTTCTGCACCTCAAAATAAATCTCACGACATATTGTAGACGTATAGGTACTCATTAAATTTGGTTTTGAAATTACGTAACAAAATCATCCTGTATAACCCGATACATAGAAAATCCCCGATAAATGCGCGATTTCTTTTTTTTTCCAACAAGCTCGAACGTCGGTCGTCATTCACTCACACAATTCCAAGTACTCTTTTGGGGTCACTTTTTGGGGATTATTTCGTATTGTGAACTTGGGAGTCGAAAAAGTAGTACAAAGCTTTAAAACCCTGTTGACTGACCGTACGGTTTTTGCGGGCCTGCATACGGGGGATCGATTTCACATCTTGATATTCTAGCGCCGAATGTCCGGAAAATCAGCTCCCGACTGATATAGATCTTAAGAAATAAAGATATCAACTTTGCTCGCTCGTGAAATTCATTTATTCTTTTGTACTTTAACAGACGCGTGGCTGCCAGCTGCTTACAGTTAAATTATATCATCTTAATCTTGATTCTTGTTAACTTATTTGCTTATTTAATTACACAGTTGTTAGCCAATGTGAATTTATTTCTTTTTAGAGCCCCAGTATCTACGTACGCAAAAAAAATGTGCTATGTGTAACGTAAGTATTATTTTCTTAAAAATACAAAAAAAAGCTTTTATTCACAATATTTTTTAAAATTGCTACACTAAATTAACCCAATCTATTCTCCAAAAACGAAGCAAGACATCGTGTCCACGTCATTTAAACGCCACACTACCGATAACAAGCGTATGTAGGATATATGTTTTCTGTTTTTAGATTCTAAATAAATTGGGTTTCGTAAATAATTACACAACAACGATACGGTTATTACTACGAAATTTGTTAATAAACACGTCTTTAGCTTTAAAATAGTCACAACGTCGATAGTTATTGTGTACACAATTTGTGCCTATCTCTAATGCACAAACAAACTCTGGCGCCAATAAACAAATCAATAACTACGTAATAACGACTGACTTTTGTTAAGGCAATTATGTAATGATCATGTTTAAAAAAGTCGTTGTAAAAAGTCCCCCAGCTTTTTAAAGTATACGATGCGGTAATTGAGATACGTTTTTTAAACGAGGGGTCTTTTTATGAGGGATGTTTGTTGACGGAAATATGAAATTGGAGGTGTTAGAACAGGTTCGTTTTTTACATTATTACAGGGTGTAATTCGACGTGGGTGAGCGTTTTTGTACTTTTATGTAATAAGGTACCAAATTATTAAAAATAAGCTTTTAAATTGAAATACATTAAACATGTTACGAATTGTATGTAAATGTATAGGGTATCTATTTAAGTTTGTAGTTTGATACGTTGAAAACCTTTTATAAGACATAAAATAATTAATAAAAAAACTGACAGATTTTTAGTATAAAAACTAATCAATTATCCTACCTGTTCGCACATGTCGATTGCCAACACGATAAACCACAAATGACCCCAAATAAACCAAATACCACCTGATAATACCGCAACGAAAGTTATTAGAGCTTTTAATATTTACAAAAAACCGCATAACTCGAAAAAAAGTTAAAATTACAAGCTCCAATGCAATGAGGGGAGTAAAAAGTGTAACTAAATAATTTGTTTTTTTTCGCAGTCGCGTGTCGGTTTTAACCGCGGGGCGGGCAAATGTCAGAGAGCTTCCGGTATTGTGTTGTTACCCTCTTTAAGATTTCAACAAGAATGAAAAACAAATTAGTATACGAATATAATATTACGAAACGTTTTCTATATAAATATTTGACGGTTAACTTATTTTCGCTGTCTAATCGAAAGAAAGAAAACAGTTTTGGTTTGATTTTAACGATATTAGGAAAAATTAAATATGTTTTCATTGATTAAGTAATATTTACCTGCAGTAGTCTGGTAAAAATATTAACAAAGTTGTTACAGTCGGTCCTAAGATCGAATCCAGCCATGTACCAATGTGTTTTCCGATTTTCGTTAGTACATATTTACACGACTGTCTTACGGCGAAGGAAAACATCGTGATGCAACCTGCTCATATAGGCGAAGAATTTCAAAGATAATATTATGTGCGAAGTCACGCAAAATACGCGCTACTCGCGGAGTCAAGGAAAATGGCGCCCATCACTGTTCGAACTACATTACATTTTATTATTTTATACGGTCTGTGCAAAGAAATGAATTTAAAATTCTAAGATCAAAGTCGGCGCGTACGGCCACTGCCGTTGCTTTTCTCTAATCTTCATTTAATCTCTTCGGTAAAAATATTTATGACAAAGACCGTAATGGTTTTAGAAATTAAAAAATCTTACTTTATTATTAAACCGACAACTTTAAGAAGCAGTTAGAATTACCGTTAGAACTCGCGTGAAAACTACTAAAGTATTGAAGGCACCTAAAATTAATACCCATTGTCCATTAATCAAGTTAAAAGGATTTTTCTCGCAAAAACTGTCGTCGGTCCCCGTTTACTAACCCTTTTTTATTGAATGTACCGTTCTCTCGGTTATATTTGTAACAAATCTTTTGTCTATTTTCTAAGCTTTTTACGACAGTCGAAAACGTCGGGTGGCGTTCCTTTGTCGTCTTCATAAAGCAATATATTTGCATATTCAGGTCGGCAGATTTGCATTCTCTAAATGTCGCACCATAGACGCTTAATTTTTTTTAAATTCTACCGCGTTTGTCACAAAGAGTTAAGTAATAAAATGTAAATCAGCTTTAAATTCTTACTTGTTTTATTGATTTTACATTTTATGACGGTTTATTTTTCGTTACGAAGATTTTATGTAAATTGTATAGTGATTATTATTAACTTTATGACAAACGGACTGATTAAAAAAATTAAAAAAATATTATTACGTTCTATTGGTACTTTATTTTTCCTACGACGAAGAAAAAAACTAGTGTTATTTTAATTTAAAATAGAGTTAAGGAAATTACTTAAGAAAACATTATTTTATATGTGGATTAAAATAAACATAAAGCGCTTTATTCCGAAACGAGAATCAGCGTTTTTACTGTTGTACTTTCTACGTTTGGTACTGGTACATTCATAAAATTGATTCCAAAATACAGAACGTCCTTGTTTGTAGTACTTCTTATGATACTCAATTTAGTCTAATGAGCCCCTGGTCTATCTTAGTTACGAGTGTCCTCCAGTATCGTATCGATTAATTATTGGACCTCGTTTATCACAGTACTTTATACATTTTTTCATAATTAGGTATATGGATACGGTTTTTATCCTTTTGGAAATATCATCTAGTCGTAAGGTTGCTTAAACTGAAGCATACACCGGCCTGGCCTAGTCACTAATGCGAGAGCTTTCGTACTCTAGGTTCAATTGTCTTCTTAGATTAAATCAAGACAATGTTAGAATATAAACAAAGTCCTTGTTTATTCAAGGGGTTAATTCTAGCTGATTATATTTGGTATACGTGACGGAAAAGAAGTAGTCACTAGTACACATATCCCATATTGACAATGCTAATGTTTGTAACCCAAATAAATTGAATAATTGCCTCAAGATATAACAGTACAAATATGTTTGCTTATTGATAAATTATTTTTTTATACTCCTACGATGTTCTATGACAAAATTGTCATGCCAAGTAGAAGAAGGATTAAATTTGCTACACATTTTCTTATATTCAATAATAACCGAACAAAGAAATTGCAAAAGTATGACAAAAAAGTTTTTTGGTATACCATTAGAATTTCTTTACTGGCTGAATAATCTATAAGAGATGTGTTTTTTTTAAAATCGATCACTGGAACAACATTTGAAAGCGGAATGCATGTGGCTGTAAGGGACAGAGTAAGCAGGTAGATACTTACTGCAGTTTTTGCATTTCCTCTCCACACTTTTTACAATAAAAACTTTCTTTTAAATAAATAATCCCGACATTGCTTGACAGGACTCAAAATAATTTCTAAGCGGCCAGCATTCGTTTCCTTTTTTTTTTCTAAAAGTTATTAAAGAAAACACGTAAAGATGTCCGAGTTTGTGTATCTGTGAAAATATTTAAATAAATTCGTCTTTCATCCGCTATTTCTATATTTTTCTTGAATTTTAAGATATTTAAATTATTTGTTCGAAACTTTTCTGCGCGTGTAAGATTCAGATAAAAAAGGACCTTTGGTTATCCATAAAGATTTTCTTCACACATTTTTGTTGCATCCTTGAACATTTGTAAAACTATAATTACTTATGTAAGATTATTTATTTTACAAGTGGATAACTTTCTTCTCGCAGAATCTTCGCAGACTCTCGTGGTCATCATGTATCAGTGATCCGCTTCACTAAACAACTAGACATGAGAAAAAATCTTAGAAGTTTACAAAGTCAGTCCGCAGTTCGTTTTGTAAGGTGAAGGAATGTATTATTCGTAGAATTAATTTTATTTATAAAACACAGAGGTAAGAATAATGTATCCAAACATGTTTACGAAGCAGAGGGTGTAATGAAAGCAAAGGGGATGTGGTAATAAATAAGGACGGCCTCATTTGAATTTCCGATCACTGTATGTATTATACGAGGGTGAGGTTCAACTTTTCTTAGAGTAATGCATTATAGTTACGTATAGTTTACGTATTCGTATGTTAAAATATTGTTTCTTTATATATTATAGATTATACTAAGTATATCTACGCAATTGATAGTTGACCATTGAGTTCTCTGTAACCAGGTAGAGGGCGCAGCGTAGGCACTAGATCACTCTACGTAACTAAGTAGGAATTAGCTATTACTAGAGTAACTCCTCTCTCTCCACCTAATATCTCACACGTGACAAGCAAATGACTTATCGAATGTCATTGTCAATTTTATACATTTTTGTCCATTCCAACACCGATATCGTCAATCGAAAGATACTTTTGGTAGGCCCCTGTCCACTATTAAACATCTGCAAAATAAGTAAACACAATATGGATCTAAATCAGATTTTTTGGGAAAAAAACTCGAGGAATTTCGTGGTCAATCGCGTTGACGAAATCTGTAATCCTTAAAAATGACGACACTGTTTAGATATCGAATTGAAGGATAGATTGCGGTACTGATAGTGTTCATGTCTTAACCGATGACGGATTAAAAGTTTAAAAGATTACCTTTTGTGATAGAACCATGCGGAAAAAAGTTCGTAATCATATTGGTAAATAACCATGTTTTGATCTGATTCAGACGATTAAAATTATTTACCGAATTATTTAACCATGTATCTTATGCTGAAATGTTTTTTACATTTTCCATTTTTAGACAGCAATTTAAATTTATTTTTAATATAAATATGTTAAAGAACTTTGATCTGGCGTCCCAAAGCCGGAAAAAAAACGTTTGCGGAAAAATAAAGAGTTCTAAATGAAATTTTACCCATATATCTTTAGGATACTAATAATAGATAAATTAAAAACTAAAACTTATTAATATTTATAATTATTTAAATAAGTTTTATCAGATTATAAAACGCACCCGTGCGAATTTAGTCCGGTCTGAATGTTCCTATTCAAATTATTTTTAATATCAGGAACAGAGAGTTTTTTTTAATTTATTCATATTTATGAGAGAGATAAAAACAGGAATAAATTAAAAAAATATCAAAACAACTTTCACATTTCTGTTAGATAACTCATAATTATGAACTTACAATTAGGTTGAAAACAATTTCTTCTTTCAGAAAATTGATATTATGGTAGTAGTTTACATTAATCTACACTAAGCAACTGCTTAGTGACTATTAAACGTGTGACAATAATTCCCGTCGCCCTTTGAAACATTACTGTTAATTTTAGTTGCATCTGCGATATGCATAGAATATTGATTTTTTTACTTAGATTTTGCTTAAGTAAAATAAAAAAAAACCTGGAAGCGATTGGAACACGTGTCGATGTTAAATAATAGCATGGCATGTGACGCGGTGCCAGATTAGGCAAGTGTCGAGTTGTGCGCGCTTCTAGGAAGGCGGAATCGATTTTTATTCACAATAAAATCACCGTCCTCGGCTTACTTTCGGGATTAGCGGGAGCTTTAGGTTTTTGCGGCTTGTTTCAGTATTTTTTATTAAATTATTTTAAAATATTTTCAATGTTTATGGTTTGGATTATTGTTTTATGACTTTATGGGTTGTATTAGATATTTAAAAAAGTATTTAGAGTTGTATTTTAGCGAATTAAAGCTTATTTAGTGTAGCGTTAAGTCTAAACATTTGTTGTTTAGTCACTTTAATCCTGGTGGAAAGTTATAAAGTTAAGAAATACTTTTTTATATTAAAAAGTACCAATTTGTAATCCAAAACTACCTAACTAAATAGGCACGAATAGCCAAGCACCAAATGTTATGGATTAGATAAAATGAAAATGTCTAATTTTTGTTTTTTTAAATGTTTAAGCAAAGCTACCAAGAAAACCGTCGCCAGTAACATCTGCTGTAACATACACTTTTATGAAATAACCACTTCAATCATAGTATCGCGTTCGTGTGGCGAATAAAAAAAACGGAACTATATGAGTGGTCAAACAACAGCTGTCTTCGAGACGAGAAAAAAGGAAATAAGGGTGAAAAAAATCGAATGTATCGTGGTTTAGAAGCGTGCCGCCCTGTACCGCCTCTTATTGCGTTTTTACTTACGGAATTTACTTTTTATTTTTACCAAGAAGGATCGCCGGCGATCGTTTATACGTGGTCAGCGGCCATATGCTATTATTCGAATTAAGAAGCGGAATAAATGACGCGAATAACTTTTTTTATATAAAAAAACAATAAAGGCCTTACAAAAAACAGTACTGGGGTATTTACTTTTGAAAGTACTAGCAAGCGCGGTCCATAATTATATGTTTTTTTGAAGGAAAATGTAGGTTATCAAGATCCAGCAAGTGTGTGGAACCAAGTCCGATGGTTTGCGAATAAACAAATTAAATTGTTTTTTGACCTTAATGTCTCATGGCACCGTAAGTACATATTTGAAAAATATAACTGAGGGTCCCGTTATAGTTATGAAGTACTGTTTGTAACTTTAAAAAAGACGAGACACCAGCGCTACAGCCTAGTTCGCACCAGGATAATATTTTATTCGATTAGCAGCGAGTATCCCAACAATGAATTTACTAATCTACTCTACTAAAATGTCACTGTTCGGACACACTAATTTACTAATTGCTACTCGACTAAACTCGACTCCAGGGGGTTATTCAAAGTATCTTTCGATTGGCAATATCGCTGATGGAATCGACAAAAATGTATGAAATTGACAATGACATTCGATAAGTCATTTGCTTGTCACGTGTGAGATATCGCACTTCATTGTCAGATTCATATATTTTTGATGTTCGCTATCGAATCGATTTGTAGAGCATGTAGGTACTTTGGATAACCCCCCTGGTGCGTACAAGGCTCAAGAGTGTCGGCAAACTTACGGCACAAAGTTTGCGGTTTTTTAAATAGCCGTTACCAGCTACTTTGAAGTTAAAAAAAGGGATTCTTAAAAGAGCAATTTATCAGTCGATCTTTTTATATAACTTAAGAATATTGGTGGGTGTGTGCGAAAAATCGCAAATTAGCAGATTTCGGGGTAAGACTGGCGCCATATTAATTAATCACATTTTTTGTAAGTAAATATAGCCCTAACTATATGTTTTTTTTTAATGTAGTTAATTTTATTCTAGAGTAAGGCGATAATAAACAACTCAACATGCAAACTTTCGCATTATTTTTAGTTTTAGGAAATTAGGTTCTACTAAGTTTATTTTGTACCTACATATATTCTATCGTTAAATAAATAGGTAGTTTTTAATTAAATTAAAAGCATATTTTAAAATATATTTGTTTCTATGTAATGCACGTGTATTTCAGGTTATTTAACAATATTTAATTATTCATCACATGTGGTTGAACAACTGATGTATTGACTTTCTAAAATTTAAAATTTTTCCTTTTGTTGTTAAAATTTTTCACTTTTTATTATGTTTTCTAAGTCTTAGGAAGGTTCGTATGTTATGCTAAGGATCCATCGACGCTTAAGTTTTTTTTCTTAATTTATTAAGACAACGACGCTTTAGTCACATTTTTTATGTTGCCAGATTAAATATTCAAATAAAACCTTATTATTCATAGAGCAATTAATTGATAATAAAAAAAAATCTAGTAAATTTTTTTAAAGAGAAACTCGTAAAGGGTTTTCATTCAGAAAAACTAAATTATTGTTTTATTATACATATACTTTTAAAGCGCTTAAGTAATGCTGGCAACTTGATTAATAAAAAACAAAAACAAATCAGTTAATTATAAAATGCATAAAACGCTAACTTATTTATTTGCGAAATTCTATTCTCGTAGCTTAAAACATTAATTAATATGTAATTTGGCATAATCAAGTGTGTTAAATGCAAAAAATAGCAAATATACCTCATTTTATGTTTTTTTAAATGAAGAAAAAATTTGCAAAAAAACCTTGTTTGTGAATTCAGACAGTTCAAAGGAAGGTCGGGATTGAAAGTCAAGTAGTCGTAACTACGGTTGTGTTTAAAAATACCAAATTATGCGAAAAACATATTAGTTACGGTACCATCTTAGTTTTAAAACACGTACACTTTTAAAAGATAATATTTAACTGAAAAGTTCTAGTCAAAGATATATTATACTAACACTTTGGTTCTAGTATTTTAGAAGATTTCCTAGTATTTTAGACACCAAATAAGTCATTTTTTTATTATTTTATTTAACTGTATGCATAATTGTTTTTTTTATAATTATAAACTATGTCAGCCTTTAAAACAATACATGCCAAATTCTCGAATATGTGTTTTTTTTCTTAGTTTTCTTAAACGTCGTATTCAAATAACTAATGTGGGGCCGCGACTCTTATGAATATTCAAACGTAGTTTTTACGCGTAACGGTGACATAAAAGTTGTATTGTTAAAAAAAAAATAGACGTTCTATAACAATTAAGTGTTCGGACAAAAGAATAATTTATTTTTAACCGCGTTCGGTTTTGTCTCGAACGTTTTGGTATGCGAAAATATTATTCACTTATATAACTTTACAAAACCATTTTTTTTCATTTATATTATTCTATTTTTTTAAATGGAAAAACTTGAATTATGGTAGGATATTCATCTGTGTTTGCATTATAATATAACCTAGAGTATTTGGGACGTAAAGCAAATAAACTTTTGTAATTGTATCGATCTCTATCCTGTCAGTTTTATATAACTTTAAACTTTCGTGATTTTTACTAATATATGGTTCGTAAGAAACGGGATTCTTACGAACCATATACTGACTGAAGAGTCAGCCCGCGACCATGGCGCATGCAACTGTGCCAAAATATCGGGAGCTCAAACAGCTAAATAGTGGTAAGAATCCCGTTTCTTACGAACCATCTGTCAGTTTTAGATTCGATTCTAAAGGCAAAATAAGAAAAAATCTTTACAGGACTAGCTTACTTACTGCCTTACAGTATTTTAATAACTCTTTTAATTTTCGAGGTAATAATTAAACACAATATGAGACAAAACTGATCTTTTAATAAATGTATCCAGCACACAAACATTTCATTTGGTTACAATTTTAATTCACTAATTTTTTTTTCAAACAATCTCCTCATATTCTATTTTAAGCCACACTAAATTAAACGTGGATTTAAATACAATAATTACGACATGTAAACTTAGCAAATAAAAGCAAATCACATTTGACACGATACTCGTTTTAAAATAAATAAATAAAATAAATCTTTTTCTACCGATAAATAATCTGACTTATTAATTACACCCGAATTCACAAGACTACATTTTATGTGATACACTACATTACTAATTAATAGGTAACTTCACCGTTTATTTATATTGTACATGCTTAATATCTATGAAATACAAACAAAATAAAAGTATACTTCGTTAGTGATTTGTACTTACATAAAGTTGAACAGTCTTTAACTTATGGTCAATCTTTTCTATTATATTTTGTGTAAACTAACACATCGTAACGAGAAACCAATCTACGTATACTTTACAATCACTGATCTTTAAACTAATATGTGACTCACTATTATAACTAAACACTAACTAAAACTAAAAACGAAAATATTTACACACTTACTAAAATACCAAGTTAATAACTGAATAATTTTAGCAAAGCGATTTAAGTTTAAACAAATGTTAAAATGTTTTAAAACAAAAGCTATCGAAATTAAAAATGAATGGATTTACAAATATATTATACATACAAGTGTGAAGCAAATACATATTACAATTTTATCATCAAATATGAAAACTAGGACTCTATATTAACATTGTGACCTGTCGCGATGCTCTAAAAGTTTGCTAAGAGTTTTTATGAATAAAACTTTAAACATACCAAACACATACTTAGGTATCTCTAATTTAAATCAACACCACTTCAATTTAATAAATTAATACTTTAACATGTTAATTACGAAATATTTCCTCAGTCCGGCTACGAGACTCTTTGGTTTTAAATATAGTACACAACTGACGTCAGTGTCTAAAACTACACTACAATTCAAACTTACCCTATCCCTTTAGTGGCTATTTTGAACTCGAGAGCGTTGACTAGGGTTAAATATGTTTGGTAAGGAGTTAGGCGTGCTGCGCCCGGCCGAGGTGAATGAAGAACGCTACGCGGTCTGCGCTGCGCTCCCCGCACTTGTTACACATGAAGGGATCGTTGTAGCCGTGGAAACCCATGTGGATAGTGTGCATCGTTAGATCTCCGAAAGTGATGTCACAGTATTGACATGAGTACGTACTCGTTGCGGTCGAAGTAGGGACGTCTGCAGACGCATCGGACTCCGACCCTGATACATCCTCGCCTCCCATCTTGTCTTCGTGCTGAAGACGCAACGCCGCTGGCTGTAACTTAAACGCACGACCTTTTCTTCTGTTCTTCAAGGATGTAGTGGGTGTTAATGGCGTTGCCCGCTCTCCTGGTGGTGGAGAACCTGCTTCGCTGGTCTTAGTATTTGTCAGATCGAGCGCATCGTTAGCTTGTCCTTGCGAGGTATTGCGAGGAGCTGTGGGTGTCGGTGGTAGACTGGCCGGTGACTTAGGTGGCGGCGATACAGTTTCACTTTCCGACGGCCGTTCTCCGTACGAGAGTCGTTGCTGCAGAATAGACTGAGGCGATATCGTTTGCCGTTTTTCTGGAACTGCTTCAGGTATGGGTGACGTCCGCTGTTCGTAGTTGTTGTTCGGTGGGAATAAGAAAGAATGAGGTAGCAGTGGCGGCAGGTAAGGGGATAGATTAACAGGAAAATGACCTCCGAAGAGAGGATGCGACGGCGGCTGAGCGTGTTGGGTATTGTTATTGTTGTTCATACCAGATTGCTCAAACATTTTAGACAATGGCTTTTGCTTCGGTCCCCGACGCGTGCCGTATACGTCTATAATTGGCAGGGGATTGGGAGTACCGTCTAAGTTAAGAACCATAGCGGGGTTGTGCTGATACTTGCGTAAATGAAGTTTCAGCGAGTGACAGTATTTGGTGGCGTAGTTGCAGTCGGCGCAACGATATTGATAAATGTTGGAATGTGATTTCAAATGTGAATTAAGCATCGACTTATTGACGCAGGAGTAGGAACATTGCGTACATTGGAACGGCTTTGAACCAAGATGGTTCCTCATGTGATACTCCAAGTGGTGTTTGTACTCTGTGACGAAAGGACACTTGCGACAGCTCAACATTTTTTCCGGTTTAATGTGTTCCTTGCTGTGCTCCCAGAAACTTAGCTTTGTGACAGCAACAAATTCGCACTGTTTACATTTGAAAGTTTTTACTTTTCCGTGCGAATTGACCGCGGGGACTCTCAGTCCGGGCTCCTCGTCGAAGTCATCATCGAGGCCGGAGCCATCGCGTCCATCGTCTACTTCAGGCTTATTCTGGTTACCGTCGAATCCAGAATCATGGAAACGTTCGTATGAACGCGCATCTTGCTCTCTTTCTGGTGAGCCAAGCGGTGATTTAGGCGGGGTGGCGTCAGCTCTCGATAAAGGCGTGGATACATGAACCGGCGGTGCTAATGTTCTCGGGGAATATGAAGTTTCGTAACCAGGTGAATGACCGCGATCCTCATTGCTGCGAGCCCCGAAGCCGGGAGGCGTGAGCAGACTGTAAGGCATTCCATTTTGATATGATCCCAGATGCATTCCGAGATTAGCTTTGGCTTTAAGCGACATGTTTTCGTAGAAGGGCATCGGTTCGCCGGCGCTGCCCACGCTGCGCGGTGAATGGCCGTTTGAATCTTTGCTTGAAGAGGAAGGGGAAGCGCTATGGAAACCTTCCGAGTAGAATCCGCTGGTTTGATCCTTCACAAATCCGCCCTCTTCCATTGGTTCCGATTTCTAAAAAGATGGATACAAATTTAAAAACATCCTACTCAATTCTTTTTGATAATACAAGTATTTAATAAGGTGTAATATCTATTTACCGACATTATGAATGCGGTGCCTTCAAGAGTTTGTAATACTGACTAGGGAAAAGAAACAGTTTGAATTTGGTTTGAAGTTCGAATCTGTATTTTTCTTAGGTGATTAAAATTTAATAAATATATTTTAAATAGACTTATGATTAAGTATAATACTTACAATAGTAGGGGGCTGTAGCAGCGAGCCCCAGTTGGAAGGATGCGCGTGGGGGCCGGTCGGCATGCCGGCCGGAGAAGCGCAGCTCAGCATTCCTGCAATAGACATGTTCCTTTAGCAATAAGCTCACACAATAGACGAAACTTAAAATAAAGAAAAAGGAGGAGTAATTTTCATTTATTCACTGATGAAATAGCTAGAGTGTTCGTCTTGAATTACTGTGGGTATTTTAAACATAATAGTCCCTGAAAGATTTAGAGGACTGTTGCTTAGAATAAAAGATGTGTTTACAGATTTCTCGGATATTTAAAGACAATTTAAGGAAGTAGTGTATAAGTATAAGTTCGACCCATGATGTGCTCCATTTTCCGCAACTCCACGACTAGCGCGTATTTTGGGTGACTTTAGACATATCTTTGAATTTCTTTGCCTATTTAAGGAAACTTCTTAAATCTATAACTCAAAGAGTTACAAATTGTATAGAACCTCGCAGAAAAATTCTAATTTACGATTTGATTTTTTTCAAGACTTAATAGCTTTAAAAGTTACGATGACATTCATAGTTTTATAATTTTATTGAAAAACATTAAAATATCGATATTTTATGTTTGATATAAAAGCTTATCTAGAGCGAACAATCAATTAAGAGGTTTGTTTAAGTCACTGTCGGTCTTTTTGTTGTTGAGTTAATGCGGTAATTATTGATGCCGCCATAAAGTAGTTAACAAATATACTAATTTTGTAATATTATTATGTCCTAAACAAACAATTTTCGAATTTGATGTAATTAATGTAGGTCATCGTTTAAAATGCATTATTGCAAATATTTAATTTGCTTGTTCGGACTACTTTTGGTAATTTACGTAGTTTATGTGTTATAAATAAACTTATAACTTACACCAGCTTTGACCTATGGAATTTATTAAAAAAAATATTTTACAAATAGAAAGGTTTATCCACGTTTAAAGCCGGGTCAAATTTTATCTTTTTAAGTGTACACCAAAATATTAAACATGTCTGTCGCGTTGTGACTTTTTTAATTAATAATAAATTTATCCATTTACATAGGTACAAGGGTTTAGAAATCAAGATTTATCCGTTAACCAGAGAAGTCACGAAGTCAAAGAATAAATTATCTTTTGATTGCAAGGATTGTTTCTCGTATGAAAGTTAAAATAAGAAGGAATAAAAAACCCAGTATAATAAAATAACAACAGTTGCAGTAACTGTAAATATGCAAATTAAAGAAAACAGTTTTAGTGGCCGTGAATTTTCCGCATTCGGCGTCATTTTTGATGCAATAGTTTTTTACTACGTGCTTCGATCGGATTTGCGAATGTTTCTTTCATAAAAATCGCAACGATTTTGAAGTAATTCGTGTTTTTATCGCTTTACGGTTGCGTAATTTGGATGTTTTTGCAAAATTCGCTTACAACGTAGGAATGTGTGAGTGAAGCAAAATTTGCAATATGTTGCACGTGAGTCTTATTTTTTCGTAATGCAGTTATTACACTTACAAGTGGTCCGTCGGCAAATATAACTCAGATTTTAGTAATAATATTCTACAAAATTTTGTTCAAAAACGAGAAATAAAACCGTATTAATGTCTTGATTGAAAATAACATAACAAGTTATTTTTATCTTAAACAAAATATTTTACAAACAATAACCAAATGTAAAAATAAAAAAAATATATAGAGTACCGAAATTTATTAAATTAATAGGTACTTCAAAACTGCAATAAAATATAAAATTAAACAAAAAAAACAGTAATAAAAAAAATATAATAGGATTAATAAAATTAATATCTTACCGTTCCGTTTTGTTTTGTAAATATTGACTAAAAATCACGGCACACGACTAAAGTTCTCATTAACAACTTCACTTTGTCCAATCTGAACACTAATTTTCAAAAACAAACTCACGTAAAATGTTTGAATATATTTTATACACAACCCTTCGCCGTGACGGCTGAATGCGATGTGACCACAGCCGCAACTCGCAAACTACTGAAAAAAGATCTGTCAATTTTTATGCCCCAAACATCGATAAATGTATTTCACATTTGAAGGCGACGAAGTTTTCTCCCGAGAGCGAGACGACACTATCGCCCGATACATCCGTCCCTTTCACACCCCCACAGCCTATTTTCATTTGAACCAATGCGAGTCAAGCTACTGTGGGTGGGGATCAAGTTATTAAATTATTGTTTATGTATTATTAATAATAAAAAAAATAAAGTCTCATAGCTGCCGCTGTTAGAATAAAGCGACCGTGCCAGTTATTATTTGGTAATAAAAGAGTAAGTTATAGGCAAATGAGATATCCTATTGTATTGTTAATGGTCTTAATGCAGTTTATTTGTTTGAAGGCCATTTATTTTTGTTATATTTATATCATTAACATTCAAAATACATCATTAAAAACAATAAAACTATTTTAGCCGTTTTAAATAGAGAATAAAATAGATTACTAGCATTTATTGGAGAAATCGAACGGATTTAGTCGTCACTTGTTTATGACAACATTTAACTTCTAGGGAATTGTTACTAATTTCAACCTCTAGCGCATATTTTGATAAAATTGTCAAGCCTTAGGTTTTAATTTAGTACTGTAAAAATTAAAATTACATATAGCTAGTAAGCAAAATTAGCGCCATTTTATTTTAAATTATTTTATTAATTTAATTTAAAAGTATTAAAAGAATAAAAGTTGTTAGTAGTGTTTATACATAAGCTGGAGTAGACATGTTACACACTCTCATGTATACGTGACATATTAGGGCGTAAAAAAGCTGATATAAAAAAAAAGTAAGGGCAGGCGGTGAATGGGCGGCGAGCTTTTTACCGAACACGCGACCAATAAGGGAGCGAGCTCTATAAAAAGACATGCATTTTTTTTACGAGATATCAAGAGAGCCACAACCAAAATGATCATTCTATTTTTAATTGTTGTTTAATTGTGAGTTGTTAAAAAAACACGAATATATTTTTTAGAAAACGCATTTTTTTATTTTTTTTGCTGGATTGACACAAAATCGGGATCCTAAAATGTTTTATTCATTACCTTTAGCTAGATTTTAATAATTTGAAGTAATTATTTTAAAGTGTATTAAATCTGTTCTTTTATTAATTATAACTATTTAAGTACTTGATTAGCAACAGTGAAACAAAAAGTTGAGTTTTAAACGATTGTCTTATTATAATATGTTTTTTTTTAATATTTAAAAAAAACTCCAAGGCCAGTCGTAAATAATTACTCAATTAATGTATTTTATATTAAACGTTTTTCATAGAAATAAAATTTTCGCAGAGTCTGCAAAAAATATTCAAATTGTTTTAGGCACAATGGTTTTGAATTATAATAGAATATTTTTAGAAATCATACGTTTAGGGCATGACGATTTTATACTGGGTTTCCACTGTTGTTATACTTGTATAAAAACAGAAACAGAGATAATATCGGCTGCGTAATAGAGATTTGCTAAAGGTTTGAATACCACAAGGAGGTTATGTTATTGTGGTCGTGTAGTTGCAGTTAACTGAACGACGTTAAGACTTCTTATGTAACATGTTACTAGTGTTGGGATTTTATCCGGATAAAAACTCAAAATGGATAAATACTCATAATTTCTATCTTTTCGGCGTAATTTTTACCCAAAACGTGGATAAAAACTATCTGTCATTTCATAAATGTAATTTAACATAAACATGGTTTTTTATGAATAAACGAGATTGGAATAAAAGAATAACAAAAATAAAATTATATCTAACATGGTTTGTTAATTAATTTAATGATAAAAACAACTTTTGAATGCAAAATTATTAGGTACTTTTACGTATGTATAGGTCTACCAGGATCTGATGGCAAAAAGGGAAAAAAGAATTGACCCTAGCAATACTGGGGAAATTGGAGTAAAACGTTTCGATACTTTGTTTTCCTAATCATACGGGTTTTTATCCGTTTCGGATAAAAACTCGAGTTGTCAGCCCATCAATATGCACAGCTCCTTGTTTTCCCCACAAACGTCAGTCTTTTACACAGTTTGCTTCGCACACTTCGCGGTTAAAACTGTGCTGTTAAAACTGAACGTCTGTACCCGGCTTTAGTTAAATATTTGCCTACGTAGTAATCGAAAGCTGAGTTATTCAAACACGATGGATGTTTTCAGAACACACTAGGTTTTGCCCACTACTCCGTCCGCGCGGAATTAGAAAGAACGTAATATTTAGCCAATGTATTCTTGCAGACTATGTGTGCCAAATTTTTTGAAAATCCGTTCTACCATTTTGGAGATAGCTACAAAGAAACATTTAGTTTGGCTAAACTTTATCCGAGAAAATTGCTAAATGACTCTTCTGTATGTTAAATAGTCTGTATGTCGCATCTTTTTGCGTATATAATAGGACGAATTAAGAACTGATGATCTACGAGTAATAAGAAGCCAATACGAGATAATGATCAAAGCATAGTATACCAGTTCAACCAAATAGAATCGATATCGTATTATTATCCATTTTCCGGTCAGTGCACTTGCCGAGGCTCGCAGATATGCGCCGCGCCACAGCCTCGAAGAAAAGTGCCCTTATCGTGTCCAGTAAAAAGTAATGCGCCCAGCCTTTATGGCAGTTGCGAGACACGCTCTTTATTACAGAGGGCCGGCCCTCGCACGCTGGGGGCACACCGAGAGAAATAGAGCAAATAAATTCTAATACAAGTCTTGAATCAATACAAGTCTAGTATTCACTGCATTAGACTGTAATTTATATTTATCCTGATGACGCAAATTCATCATCATCCTGCCCTTGTCTCTATAGAGGGTCGGCACAGTATGTACTACTCCTCCATACTTCTCTATTAGCCGTTATTTCTGAATATAATACACAACTTGTATTGTTGTTTCTAATTATTTTTGTCAAAAGCTACATTATATTTGCCATTAGATGAAAAGATTAAAGACTTATTTGATCGCTTACTAGATGTAACTCTTTTCATCTCATGGGTCGATATTCTTTAGCTATATTATTATGGTATGTTTATTCTGTTCTCGTTGTGTCCACATCTTTATGAGTATTATTTCCCCTCGCATAAAAAATGATTGTACCTTCAAATCTATCCCGGGCGGAGGGCCGCTCCCTAAACCCAGCCTCCACACCTCGCCTCCCCTCCCCTTAATGTCCACCCTGCCTCTTGCCCCCCTTGGCCCCGTCCCCTGCCTGTCGTATATGAATGAGTCGAGCCTGCCCGAATATAAAATGACGGCTTTATTTTATATACGGTTGCACCTCGTAAAGAAGGCTAATGGAGCTACGCATTATTTACCTTTTTAGATAGATATTTTATTTGTGTAAAATAGTTATATATAGAAAAGTAGTAATATAGTGACGTGAGTGACGTTGAATTAATTGTTTTGCAGATTATATATGACTTGGATTTTTAACTTGGACTCGTGACTCTAATTCAAGCCAAGCATAGTATAAAGCCAAGAATAGTATAGTTGATTTTCTCACTTTCTGAATTTAATGTGGTCGATTATTATGTTATTGAACTTTTACAATATTTTGTTATAGTTACCACGACCCACGTTTAGTCCTAAGATTTTTATACCTCGGAATAAAAACCTCAAGTTTTATAACAATGATAATCGACACCTGTATATACAATCTATTTAACTCATTTTATAATAGTTTATAATGCGTTAAAAAAAACTTTTAAATAGAAAAAATAACATACAGAGTAGAAACTTCAGTGTACAATACGGCATCACTTGATCAAATATTTTCTGAAATCTTCAACATATTAGTTTAAAAATGAAGTAATACGTAAGTGAAAATTTTCCACTGTCAAACTAAAGAAACTCGAGGTCGCTTTATTTTAAATATTATTTAAATACATGTGCATATCTATTGAAGATTTTTTCATCAATTGTACTTGTGTAATTTAAACATTTTCATAATTTAATTAGCAAACATATTTTTTGCCTATATTGTTGAATCTGAATATCTTACTTTGTATTACTAGTTAGGTTGCCTATTGTTTAGACAGGTTAGGCTACTCTTAGTTTACTAACTGTAGTGTATTGGCTATGGTCACGTTGTCTATGGGTGTCTCGAGCATCACGCCATGTTGACAGTCGTGTCAGACGTCAAGCCCGTAGGACTGGAATGTTACACTAACGATAGTTATCCTTTCCCTTGGCTTCATTAGACCGATCTCACGCAAAAGACGGCCTTGCGCAGTAGCAAAATCTCCATTTTTATCGCGAACTCGGTCTAATGAAGTCTTAGAGTAATGGTATGTATTCATCCATAAAATGTCTGATAACTCCGAACGGTTACAACTTAAAATACATATGTCTCTAACAACTGCCACGTGTCAATTTTTCGCCCTGATTCGTGGCATCCGGAAGCTAAAGGACGAAAAAAAAGCAAGTAGCAAAAAGCGAGAGTGGTAGTAAAAGCGTTGTGCTAAAATAAAATAATTTATTGCGGAGGCCACAATTGTTTCGCGAAGCCTCTTTTACATTGAATTTGCTATTTTGCGACTCCCTTTTTATTGTTCGACGTAGGTACGTTTTGCATTTTTGACATTACTGGACATGCTACAGGATGTTCACAAAATGTAAATACATTTTTAGATTTATATTGTCCAAACATGCTGTAATTCCACGACTAGGGGAATCGTCTTGTAGACAGGATGAGATTTATTCTAATGAGCTCAACATAAAACTATTATTTTGAGACAATAATTAACCCATGTAGACGTGCAGTGCTTAGATAACAAATAAATACTTATTTTTACAATATTACTAATACTACTGTAATTAGTTGCAGTAGTATTAAGTACGGGTGTTCTTAATTATGTATCATTTTTTTTAATAACAGCCTGTATACCTATTAACTGACCTATGAAAGTGAGCGTCATTTTTAGTTTTTTTTTTCTAGCGTAGGTTTCGACTCAGCTGCCATTGACCGTAAATCATGTCCTGCCCTATTCAGTAGCAGTAATTTGCGAGTCTTGTGGTGTTGTTTCCATTTCAATGTGCTATGCTTTTGTTTTAATAAAAATATTTTTGGAAAGCGAAACACGTCACACGCATGTAACATCGAAGAGCTTTATTTTTGTTTTTATTTTAATTAAATGTTATAATTGTGGTAAGTAAATTGTCGTATTAAAAATACATTAATAAGGTGGTAAAAAGAATGTCTGGGGAACCAAAGTAGTCCTAAAACCATAGTTAGCAAATTTTTTTTGAACCTAAAAGAGAAAAAGTTTTAGGCTATCCGAAAACTTAATTTTACCCCAAACGGACAAGATAGATTTATGCATATATTTCGTATATTTTCCGTTAATTACAAAAAATGGTAAAATCAGAAAAAAATGTCAGTTGAAGGTGCAAAAAGTATTACGGCACG
>QDHC01001247.1:283907-297233 GCA_013186455.1 Papilio dardanus tibullus
ATTAAGCGGCATATTTTTCAAATATTTTATTACGTAGAAACAAACCAAAAGGATTAAAATTATATTGTTTTATTGGCGATAAATATTACAATAATTAAAATAACTGTATGTCTATATTAAAAACGAACTTTCTCCAATAGCTCGCATAATCTGCAAGTTATATTATTCCTAATTAATTAGTACCTAAGATTAAAGTCACCTTTTAATATTTAAAAGTGTTCAGTTACACTAATTTCAACGATATCTAGGTTAGATATCTTGAATCCAAGTTACACGATAACTTTAAGCTCAGCATAAAAACTTAAATGTATCATGTCATATCCATTTTAAC
The DNA here is from genome assembly GCA_013186455.1 of Papilio dardanus tibullus. Classification (NCBI taxonomy): domain Eukaryota; kingdom Metazoa; phylum Arthropoda; class Insecta; order Lepidoptera; family Papilionidae; genus Papilio; species Papilio dardanus. The sequence goes on from QDHC01001247.1 coordinate 284,239, forward strand.
TTTATGAATTAACCTTTTTAAACGATACCTGTATACAAGCACCCCAATTGTAATAAAAAACCTTCCCCCAACGTTTTGTATGTCAGGTTTATAAAAAGTGTAACAGGTTTTTTGGTATCCGTATAAAACGATTAGGTCGCGATTGTCGAAAGTTCGGGGGAACTTTTTATCATCGCCTTATGTGGTGTCATTTTTTCTATTGATACTGATCTCTCACACGTTTTTTAAAAGGTTTTTTATCGTTGGTATGTCGGTGATAATTGATTGAGATGTGTTGTTTATAAGTGTAGTGATTTTTATAGTAAGTCATGATGACTATTTTTTTAGTTTGACTGTATATGAAAAGTATCTTTCACTTTCTTTATTCTTTTGACTTTGGAAAATTATTTTTTTAAACATTGGTTAATTATTTTGTCTTAGTAACGAATGCAAACGAGTTAAATAAATTCAGAAGCATTATACTGTTATCAAAATAAAATTTACGGCCATTACGGACGTCGAACTGTGATCAAGTAACTGTCCATTTCTAAATTGCAATTTATAATTTATTTTATCTCAATACGTGTGTATGAGTTATTATTACGGGTCAGTTCTGAGACGCTGTTCCCATTGTTGTTGCCCGCTGGGGTCAAAATGGTCGAGGGGTCAACAATTTATTATAGTTTTTGAGAAATTTTGAATTCTTTGTACGTAATGGAAGCAGTTAATTGTGTTACAAAACTTTTGTTACATTTCGTGCAAAATATATATAGAAAATACAATCATTTTATTCTATTTATTAATTCCCCTGTAAAAAGTAAGGTGACATTAGTTCTTCCGTCTGGTTCGCAAACATATACTAAAGGTTTTTTTTCAAAACTATACAAGAAATGAAGAATAGTGTACCTAGCATTAGAATAACCAACGACAAAAAGTTTAAATTTAATTTTAAATAATAATTAGCAAAAAATTAAAAATAGTAAGTAAAGTCCGTCTGAAAATTGCTTAGAGTATTTTCAGTGTATTCTGAATTTCTGAATTTCCAATTCTTATTATTATCCTGGTGTTATTTTTTCGTACAATTGTCATAAATCAAAACATCCCCCAGCTGTAATCACATCTTAACCGTTAACCTTTGGTCCACAAGACGCGCGCGACCTGACCGTTAGGCAATTTAAATCCTAACACAATCGAACCTATTGACCCATAACCTACAACTTTCCCATCCTTGTACAACAACAAAACCATCTCAGTTTTCAAAATAAATCAAAGTTCGAACACAACAGATCGAAATTCACTAAAATGTGTCAAAATTGTACCAACGGAAACCGGACAATGGCCGAATATATTCAACGGTTACATTTTATTTTATACGAATTCGAAAAACGGTAACAATGTACAATTGTTAGTAGGTAAAAGGGTAGATTTTAGTAATCTTCTTAATGGCGTGTGTGAAAAGATTATAAATTAAGTTTCTGCAACAAATAAAAGTGACCCGGGGGTATTGTCGGGGTGTCAATATGTGTGACCGGGGCCATTGTGTTTGACCCCGGCTTTAGCGACAATTTGCGATCGCTTCGATTCACAGCCGTGATCGTCCGCGGCCAGTAAGGATTTAAAATACTTCACTTATCCCCGATTCGATATCATCACAGTAATGGAACCAAAAAGTTTTTATACATTCAATACTGGAACGGTCTAACAGGCAAAATAAGTTATGTTTCCTTAAGAAAGCTTTAGTTTTTCATGAGAAGCGTTTATTAACTTAAATTATCTGAAAGTTTCAGTTACTAAGTTCTCTATCTCTTAAACACTTATAATATTTTATTAAAGAAAAGTTCGTAATAAAAATCTTAATTTACGTTTAAGTAGTTTAGTAGCCTTACCTTTAAAATGTAAACTTTAAACTAGAGCGGTGTAAATTTATTTTGTGCCACTATTTTAACAATTGTAAGAGCGAAATCAATTTTTCTTATATCACTTCGTAATGGCTTTTCTTTGTCATTCGTGTCACACAATACTGCAATATAGGTGACCTTTATGTAATAGGCGTATAAAATGAATTTGAAAATTTTGCCGGACAATAAAATGCACTCAGTGCTTGTATTAAAATGGCAAATGTTGCATTGTAATAGTTGACCCCTCGCCAAAAATAATGGCCAGGGGGCAGATAAATTAAAAATGGCTCAAAAATACCCCTTGACGTCCGGCGATTTATCGTTTCGGACACATTTTATGTTCGAGTTCCCGTTGTGAGTGGGTAGGGCGGGCGGCGGAGAATATGCTACGGTTACTACATATCGGTACAAAGTTACGATACATAGAAATGACGTCATAGAGTTCAGTGTATGACTTTCTGTTATATTAGTATTCAGGGTTCGTCCTCATTGCCTGTTTTCCAAAACTAATTTGACGAAAAATCCTATAATTTGTTTAGTTAGAACTAATTATCTTGATAGAGATCGCAAAGTTCACAAAAATATCCTTCGAAGGACCTTCTGACATCGTATTCCTTTGGAAAAGGTGTGATAAAGTAAGATTCTCAAAGTGATGAAGAGTTAAAAACTTTGGATAATATCGGTTTATCTTACCGAGAACTTTTAGCTATATGTAACCGGTAATAATCTTATAATTTTACCGTGTCCAGGTAAAAAGTGCCAAATGCCCTGGCACTTGCATAAGGCACGTAGTTGATAATGCAGAGGAATCGTTTGCGGACAATGACGTAAGATCGATGTGTTTTTTTTAGAATGCTACTTTTTTAAACTCTACTAACAATAAGATATTATTTTCAGATCTTAACATTCTATACATTGTAATTTTAACCTTATCCATTGCTGATAGGGTTCAATTTTTTGTTCGAGATGAAGATCCTTTAGCGGTTTTTAGAGAAGATATTCTTTTTATATCGCCGTCTTTTGTAGTTTTTAAAAGGACACGGCGATTAGGAATGTCCATTTTGTCGCATTTTATCGTACTTTCGGCTAGGCTGTGTAGTAAATGCCACAATTGATCGATGAGCCGCATTCGCACCTGCATTTCTTACCGATTCTACGTACTGGTGCAACAGTGGTGTTAAAGGAATACTGATCTATTATAATTCATTTGATAGTTTCGTTACAGTAATGCCTTTCGCACCTACGCACTTGTAAGCACAGAATTAGCTTTTTTTAATGTTTAAATTTAGAAGTACTTAGGAGCGCTTTGTTTTATTTTCAAATGTTTTTTTGTTTATCAATTTAACGACAAGAATGTTGCTAGTTATTTTTAATGCTATATCCATAACTATCTGTTGTTGGCGATTTCATCAGCGTGGAATTAAACATATAGCCTATGTTACTCAGGGATAGTGCAGGTTTGTAATGGTGAAAGAATATTTGAAATCGGCCACAGTATTTCTTGAGTTATTTCAATACATACCAAAATATAATGTTAATAAAGTTAAAAACCCATTTTCTGAAATTCAGTTTACAAAAATTACTATATAATCTAAAATCTTAGTAAAGTTTATTTTAAAAGTGGGTCGGAAAACTAATTTGTTTATTTAATTAAAAATGAATATGCATACAATACAGTCAGAAATGGCACAATCTTGCAAATAAAAGAGTAAATAGGCGAACGCGATGCGAAAACTCCGATATGGGATTCCTGATTTGGCTTCGACGCACCATGAATAAAACATTGTGGAACGGGAGAGAGGGGAGGATGAAAGCAACCCTTTTTCTGCCAAAATCTCTCCCACACCCCACACGTTTTTTGCGACAATTCACTTGCGATGGGGTTGACTATATTATATATAAGGGCATCGATTGTCAGATGGAATACATGTGGATAAAATCAATGAAAATTTCACCAGGGGAATTTGTTGTTGTAGATATGATTCGTCAGTTTAACACGTTCAATGCGAAACCAGGTCTAAACACCTTGTACTGCATCTTGTAAGCTATGTGTAGTAACTATGTACTGTTAGTAAGAAAATACATAGTGAATGTAGTTTGGGTAAGTTATAACATTATTATTACTAAATATTTTAACAACTACATCTCCTTGAAGTATATAATCTGGAGTCTGGGGTAATTAATGTAAGCGTTGTACGTTTAATATTAACGCATCTAGTAAATACTAAACAATACTTAGTACATAGAAGTATATAGCAACAAAGTTATATAAGAAACGGTTCAATTTTATATGAGCATTGTATGTAATAATATCGAAAGGGGTTAGAGAAATGAACGAAATTGAGTCGCCCCCACTGTCACAAACATCAGCGTGTGACCTGACAATAACTATTGGATTGATTTTCTTATAACTAATAATAAAACGAATTTAACCAACAAAGACTTTGGTATATAGGTTTAGTTAATAAAAAGGTACATCCTTTAAAACGTTTTATTTTATGTTCTTCACACGCTATGGCTTCATTAGACCGAGTTCTCGATAAAAACGGAGATTTTTCTTCGACGTTAGGCCGTTTCCCGTAAGGAATCGATCCAACAAATTCTAGGAAGTGAAAATGTTTAAGATTTTTAAACATAAAATATTTTATACCGGCAGAGCTTTAAGTTTAAAATAATGGTAATTAACTATCTCTGACTACCCAAGTACGGATAAAAATGTGACTGTTTGTTATACATAGTCAACTTCAAGATAGAAGTAAAATGAGTGACGTCAGATGCCAGTATTTTATAAATATTATTATCGCAGAGTAAACAAGCCATCAGAGAGCGTAAGAAGATTTATGAAACGAAATGACTTCAGATTCCCTTTTCATATCCCCCGCACTCATAATTTTAGATTCCCTTCGAGAATATTTTTTCCCGCGATAGATAAAAAGAGACGGCACGCGTTAGAACGGGACGCGAATAAAATCCATACTTATAATATTTGCAGGCTCCGTACTCTACGCACACATAGGCAGTACGATTTACTTCTCTTTGGAGAGTATTGGACAGTATACAGTATGATATAAAATTACTAATTACTTTACGATTTATAAGAAACTAAGTTTTTTTTAAGATATCATGCCAATGTAATGTAATGTAATTCGACCCATGATGGGCTCCATGTTCCGCAACTCCACGACTAGCGCGTATTTTTTGCGCGACTTCACACATATCTTTGAATTTCTTCGCCGATATGTGCTGGTTGCATAACGATGATGTCATGACAAACGTTTATTGTGTATTTAGTCTCATATCATATCTAAGAGAAATCTTCAGTGTTTTACAAAATGTACACTTACATTAAAATATATGATTTAATTTCACAAGTAATAGTTAAAGTTTGATTGACTAGTTAACTTTATATTAAAAAAAAGACAAAAAAGAAAAAATATCACATAGTAAAGTAAAGTGTGGCAAAAGGAGCCGCCAGCTCAGCGTATGCAGGGACGGATTAAACCTTCCCTGCGCTGGTTTTCAGCTATTTGCTCTCATATGGATTTTTGTTTTCTTCATGTTCCAATATTGATTAGTATAATTCTTTAAGCATAAAGTTATTGCTTATTTAAATACTGTGTAGTATAGAACATACATATTCACAAGTTGTAAGTAGTAAAGTTTAAAAAGTAAAATAAGCTATTAGTAATTGAAACAGCCTGTATATGAAAAGTCCGCACACATAGAGCTGCCCCAAGACGCTCAGCGTCGCGGCGCGCTGTGGAAAAAATGTACGATGCCATAAAAAATCAGCGTCCATTCGCTCCCGGAATTTTTACCCGTTTTTTCCCCTAGGAGGGTCGACGGTTGCCATGGAGACCGGTCCGCCCCCACATCTCGCTCGTTGTAAGAGCTTTGCGATATTTTTACGGCCAACGAAAATGTCCTACGTTGATTTCTTTTTGATGCGGATTCTTACTGCCTTAGAGAGTTTACGATGTTATTTGACTTATTCGTTTTGCGACATAGTTAATGGCGTGCTGACATAAAAATATATTAAGCAGTATGATTTTTAGCTCATGATATGTTTATTATGACTTTATTCGATCTTGGTATAAGGTTGTTATTAGGTACAAATATGTATTAAATGACCAAATAATTTTATTGAATACATTAATTGAGTAAATATATAAGCAAAACATATCGTTTTCCTTCCGTTGTGCACTGACAAACAAACGTACTGCTTCGGTAACTTAATATTTGGAAATCAATTATCCATAAGACGTATTTGCCATTCCCGGAAAATAAGAAAAATAATGCCGCCTGTTCCCGATTGATTTAACTTTGGATATTCTCAAGATTGGATTGTACCTCAAATGAAAACTCATATTTAATAATCTATTCGTTTACAAAAATATTTTTGCAAAAATTGTATTTGAGAAACTACACGTCATAACCTCATTCTGCTGGAAGTCGGTCAAAAAAATACAATAAAATATTTACGAAATGACAGTTTAAGTTGACGTAAGAACTTTCTTTAAACTCGGAGACAAATATCGTACGAGAACACGCCTCTCAACTATAAAAAACTCACATAAAAGTGTATATATATCTGACTGTTTATAACCGCGATAAAAAACCTCCCCAATTTTTACCAGCACACCGCTGATTGGCTGCCAAGCCCCCAATAAAAAAGTAAAAGACGCGTGCCGCGATCGCACGTTCTCCATTCAAATACGAAAACACGCACGCGCTCTCGTACGTGGCGACGGCTGCAACTTATTATTAAACTATCACCATTTTAAAATGACACACTGATCCCCTCTACTTTAAGCAACAATACGTGTCACAAGACAAAAAGTGCAGCGATTTAGGGGTCGTCGTATTCTGGACGTTGGCGTAAAAATACTCAAGGAAAAAATATAAAACCGTAGAGGGAAGAATATTTAAAATAGACTCGACTCCCCTTCCGTATGGGGAGCGAGATTGATATATAGTCGGAGTTAGTTCGGATTCCCATAATACACACGTTGTGTTGGCGCAGCGAGGCCGTAAGATTTGTCAATATACGACATTCTGCGGCCGCTATTTCGGTGCTGTCGCGTGTCGCCCCTACATTGAGATCGAATTTCTAGATATTGTAATGTTTACCTGCTTTACCAACTCCGGTTACAGCTTCCGGCGCGTAACGAATACATAGGCGATTGTTCATATAGCGGCAAAAATATAAATTGATAGAAATCTACAAAATTCTCGTTCAAAACCACTGCTGTTCGGTTACTCTTGAAACGGGTGCTGCTTTAAATAAGCCCACGTTATACTAACGTAACTTTAGTATAGATAAATCATTAGGTAGATTATAGACATGAGTAACATGGTAAAGTTAAATGATAAAGCTGTGAAAAGTTGTAGTGTCGGAAAACACATAAAAAACCATACATAATGAGTATATAATATGGCAAAGGATGGTATTCAATTTAATTAGCATCAGTCAAGCGTTGTAAGCCGGGCTAAAACCGTCAATTTATTATTATACGCCCGTATCCAATTTAAAACAACGCACGCCCGAAAGCAGCCATTAGGTGTAAGGGGAGAGCATTGTTTTGAAATGGAGAGAATAAAGAGGGGAATCCTTGTGGAGCAGAAAAAACAATTTAAAAATAAAATGAAATAATTATAAAAGGGAGGGCGAGCGGCGCGTGTCATGGCCGCTTATTTATTTCTGCGTCTGCTCAGCTGCCGTTTGAATTTCGAACGCCTTACGCCCTTCTGCGTCGGTTGGCGCGCGGTGCACGAGTGACATATGGGTAGAGAACATTGCCATACACAAAAAATGTTTATTAAAGTTACACCTGTTAAAATGGAGATTGCCAGATGCACCTGGTAATGTTCTATTTTCTTCTTTTCTTGTATCCAATTGAGATTATAATTATAAAGTTTACTTAGAGATTTCTTCTACTGCGTCTTTAAAAAAATGTCAGGGAGCATCTTGATTTCTCACGCCATTCTAAACTGTTATTTGTTATTCGTTATCTTAATAAACAATTATTATGTATTAGATAGTGTAGACAAAATGCGGGTGCAAAGCTAATTGAATCAAGTTTTTGTGAACATGCCAACGAGTATGAACACAAAAGAAATTTGATTTCAGTTTTCGATAACGAATTACAAATTACAATGGCGGTGTGGGGAAGCTGAGTTTAGATGGAAATGATAATTTAAGCTTTACTTTCAAGTGCAGGGTTTGTTGTTTATATTGATATTTAATATCTATATGTATTTGCAAAAAAGCTTGTGTAGGCCAGCCCTGTATATCCCCTTCTGAAAAGGATAAAAAGGTTAATTATTTAAATAAGAAAGGTTTCTAACGATCGCATCAAGATGGAAATTCAATCGATTGTAGAGGACTACGTATACCTGAGTGTGAAAACGCTAACACCGTTAAATTTTTTTTATAATGGCAACATTTAAAAAATAAGCCGTTCCAATTTCAAATTTAAATTTATTGTTCTTCACACGTATTAATCACCATTAGTCAAAGCAGGCGGTAAGCAGGTCGGTAGGAGCGTTATCTTGATACCCTTGCCACCTGCGGGACTCCGGGAATTGTGTTCGACAATTTTACAACATATTTAATCAACTGACCACAACAGACCACCAAAGCTGTGGCTCTAATTTTACGACTTCCAAGTATGTTGCATTTTTTATGTAAAATCATAAGTAAATCACGCAGAATAGACTAAAAACAAATAATTAGGCACAGATGGACTTTGATTCTAGTAAATGCCATTTAAGTTTATTATTCGTGGATTCTGTAATGATAACTTCGCGTTATGGCAGGTATATACCTGTAAAGTAAAGTTATGATATCATAACTTTACTTTAAGACATATTACGTCATAGATATTTTAGGTTATGTAGTTCACTATTTTTTTTTTGAGATTTTATGGCCTGGTTGTAGTTCACTATTGCTACAGTTTGACCGTTAAAATATCCACTTTCTTCATATAACGAGCACATATAAACGACAAAAACACCGCTTCAGCTGTAGGCCATTAAGCAAAAAGGGGGATCATTTGGGACACGTCTTTTTACAAAGGCCCTTAAAATGACCGGAAAAAAATCACACTTTTACGTACAATAGAGTCATGATGTGAGGGTGGACGGTAAAAAAAACAATTGGTAAAATTGTTGTTAATTCTGTGGAAGGAGATTTATGCAGCCAGTAGTCATTGTGGTGCGTTATCGGCCCGAGCCGAGTGTCCGGTTGCAGATGCTAGATAAAAAAGGACCTCCTTTGTCATTAATTGCGCCAATTTTTGCTCAACCAAAGACACGGTGATATATTCTGTAGATGACAATAAGTGACGTTTATGTTTAAAAAGTTGGGACAGTAAAATAAAGCAGGGTTACTGGTCAAGTCCAGTAACTTGTTATTAATATCATTACTGCAATGATTGACTAATTATACTGTTATAACCAAATGTAGATAATAAAACGAGTTTAGAGAATAGGTGACAATATCATCCTACAAAGAGCACCAAAGGTCGTTTAATGAACGTCATTGTGTGAATAAATGCAAATATTACAAATATTTCCATGTTTTTATGTGCATTACATGTTTAAGTGAAAAAGTTTTCGAGAAAAAGATTCTAAAAGAAGTCTAAGATGTAGCAGACAGCACTTAAAGCGCCGACGTCGAGTCGTGGACGTGGTTTGTCAACATGGCGGACACCCTCGTCAGCTGACGCGCACAGAACTTTTCACGCTCAACTAACGCGCTTTTGCGACTAAATTCCTTGTCTATGGTTAAAGAAAATTAAAAAAAAATGCTTTTAAAGGCAAGGAAACTTGACAAAACTATTTATTTGAAAAACTAGACTGTCTTGATTAGTTACTTGAAAAACTTTTGTAATCATCATTCGCTATGTGTCAAAATATTAGAGTTTTTTGATTTAATAATCTCTGATTGTACATAAAAGCTGCATTTACCAACGGTAGTCCAGCGTATCTATAGCCTTCTTAATGACCTTAATATGAAGACTGAACGATTACTGGCTAGTAAAAAAAAGAAAATATTAAACCATACACAATGTTGAAACAGACATAAAACATTTTGGACTTCATTATTTTCATTGCGTAAAGGACTCTTCCTGAAAGCATTAAAAAGAAGCATCGAACAGATTTATCGTTATTTTAGTTCGTAACAAAGTTTTTGAAGTTCGTTTGAAACATTAATTTGAACAGTAAACTATCTCCGTCACATGCAATGAAGACGAACGACCCGTCTAATGAACGACTTAAGTTTGGCAAAGATTATGAAAAAAAATGTAGACAGGACGTTTTATTGACACAAACTGGATTTGGTTTCTACTATTTGCCGTGGCTAAATATAGACGGACGGTGTTTTAAAAAAACTCTAAGCTTTTTCAGATTTCCTATTGCTTTATATGTTTAATTATTCGTAACTATAATATCAATAAATAAATAAAATAATGAAATTTCGGTCTTAAAAGAAATCACCCACGGCATCATACGAATATATACGTTACGTTCTTGAACTTGACGTCGGCAAAAACTTTATAATTGCAGAAGGACAAAAATAGGTCAAAATTGTCCATTACTTAGTTATTTTAAAAATATATTTTTCTAAATGTATCATTTGTCGAGTCTTCCTTCTTAATCTTTGGTGGAAGCTATCAGGCGTCTGTTTAGCCGACGCACTTGTTTCCACCGCGCGCCGCATGTAGCCAACTTTTTATCCTCACTATTTTTTCCTAAGATAAAAAATACTGTAACACGAGCCGAACGGTATGCGGATGTCGAATGCGAAAGATCCTTCACTTCGCAATTAAATTAATAAATTAGACGCATTGGCATTTCGAAAATAGTTAGTTTTGCCTTTAACATTTTTTATTGACTAACATTTTTACTTTAATAGACTTTTTTTTTGGATAAAATTCAGTGTATTTTTAATATAATTACTAAAATATTGTATACAACTTCATCGGAACCACAAAAAGGTATCTTAATAAATGTCGCTAACATAATGGAAAAAATAAATAAATGAGCTTTTTCCTTTGTCTTCTTGAACAATTATTTCAAAACGCTTCTTGATTTCTGAAAATAAATTAACAAACCGTTAAACCTATATAAAAGATTTTTAACTCTGACCTTCATTATAAAATCTCTACTAATATAAAACTCATAACGAACTTTTTTTAACTTTTCGCGTTACTGCGTCGGTTGAAATGGTCTGAAATTTTTGTGTGCATTTTTTCGTAACTTCTTCGGGTCCAATGCGAGTTTGCTCTAGCAGGAAATGATGTTCAGGAATGAGGATATATTCTCGTTAATTTGCTTCATAAATCATCGAGAATGTTGTTTCTGGCGTGTCGCGGCGAACGGGAGGCGTCGATTGGACCTTTTTGTCGCTGAATTTTAAACATTAAATCGGTGCGTTTCGTATTTCAAAAGTCTTTCGGTCTTTTTTGAACATTTTTTTGATTTGTTTAAGGATTAGTTGTTTCAGAACTCGAGTTGACAATTAAAATTTTCATTTCGACTCCATAATTGGACATAGTCAATTTGACTACGATTTTAATTAACAGCTTTTTCGATAAAACGGAGGTTTGTTTCTTTGTAAATAAATAATCATTGCAGTAATTCTAGTACAACATACAAAGGGGCGTCGCTTCCTTCCTTAAAATTATAATTAGTGAAAACATAGAGTAACTGAAAGAACTTGGCCATCGAATATGGAACGTAACTAAGAAATATTCGCACGAAAAGTTATGTTGTCCGGATAATATTATGATTGTTTTGGGAATAAGCCAAGTGGTAACCGATCCTATGACTTATTTGACCCCGGGGAGGACCCGCTCCAAGCCGGAACTTCTCGATAGTTCCCATATTAAAACTTGACTTGATTTACGATTCCTCTTCTACGGAAAGAAATCACTACTGATTTTATCCGGTGCTGTAAAAAAATAAACATTTTTTTAATATTAAGTATAAAATGGCAAACGAGCCAGCGGCCACCTGAATGCATCCACGACTTCCTTAATCTTAAACATTACAGTTTAATCAACCATATTATTTTTACAATTGAGATTTTTAGTTGAACGTGGTCTACCATGATTCTTTATTATTCCTCAATGGCTTTCATTCCTATAGCGAGGTTCCTTGATCATAAGTAAAGCAGTTCATCAGATATCAAAACTTCCTATCCATAATCGTTTAGAGACGTCGTTTCAACTAATTAGACGAGAAGGTTTGTCCTTCAGGAAATGCCTGGCGGTTCAGAGTTCGCGTCCCGTGGGACCCTGCTCATTAGCCGCACACCTGCGCGCGCACGTGGACACCAAACTGTTTTTATCACCGATCTGTACAGGATTTCACACTTTTCAAGTGTTCTGTAGTTACAAGTTGATACAGATTCAAGTGTTTCTTCTTCGGTTTTGTAGGATTTGTTAAATTAGACTTTAATTTTATTTTATTAGGTGTGATTTTTGTTTGTTTTAATATATTTTAAGTGTTATGGTATTCATATATCTCTGTTTTTATGCTCTATGAGGATGCAAATCTATTTCGTTTTTCTAATCAGACGTTTATATCAATTGTTAACTTCCCAAGAGACTTTGTCTTAGTACTAACATGTATATTTCAATAGAAATAGTTCCGGTAAGATCCAAATGTATTCAAAAATATATAAAGATGTATACAAATATGTTCGAAGGCTACATACTAAGACACCTTGCAAACCCAATAGATCATCGCACAAGGCTTTCAATTACAATGGATGCCTTAAAAACCATTTGTGCCAATCCTTTCCACTCACCATTTTTTCTCTCCCTTCCATTGTGCACCGACAACACTTGCACGGGCGATTATTTGACAAGAATCTTTCTCAGCTATTTACTTTCATCAAAAGATGCTCTATATTTTCTGTAGGGTAAACGCAACAAGTACTGTCCTGTAAACATTGTAATAAATAAACTGTTTTTGTAAGCATTTTACATGACTGACTTATGTCAATTTAGTCTTAGTTTCTTATATAAAAAACACTTAAAATACTTTATAAGTTATGCAAGTAATTAAGCACTTTTTAATATGAAATCGTTATAGGATAACTCCCTA
>QDHC01001247.1:331721-359797 GCA_013186455.1 Papilio dardanus tibullus
TGATTGGATTTACTTAACTATAGGGTTGATGATGTTTTGATTTAATTATTAATTGACAAATACACTTAACTTTACACAATACGGTGTTTATTAATTAAAGTAAACGGGATCGAGAATTCAATTAAGTTTAATAATGGAGCTCATACGTAGATCTGGATCATTTACCTGCAAGTAATCAAATGTTCAGATATGTTAATACGAATAATTTCCTTACCATGTATGCATGTTAGTGTGTAATTAAATTGTTAAAACTTTCGTGAGACATTATTATACTTTATTTATTCGTGTGAGACGCGCCGCGGCCGCGACCACCGAAATATAAGCACTCGCCCTGATGATGGACTCCCGAAGAGTTCGAAACTAGTCGGTACCGTTCACCGAAAATTACACGTTTTAAATAAATAAAGTATGTTAGTGTGTATGTATATAGTTCGACCCATGATGGGCTCCATTTTCCGCGACTCCGCGACTAGCGCATATTTTGCGTTAATACACATATCTTTGAATTTCTTCGCCGATATGTGCAGGTTGCATCACGATGTTTTCCTTCATCGTGAGAGGGTCGATTAATGTACATATGAAAATCGAAAAACACATTGTTACATTATAGTATTCATAGAGTTAACAAGGAATAATGAATATAAAAATATTAAATTGAATTTTTAGACTTAACTATAAAAAAAGTTTAACAAAAAATGTTTGTTGAAATATCTCGCTGTAATATTTATTTTGGTATAGTTTTAGAGAATTAAATAGAAAAATATACATATTTGAATCCCACGTTTAACTGTTTTTTCTTATATTGATGCAGGGCTATAAACTCTGACGTAACAAGTGATAGTATTTAGTCAAATGCCATTTACTTAGTTGTTTAGTCAAATGACTATTATAAAATGTAATTATATTGATTAAAGAGTCATTAATTACATTTTTTGTATACATATAAACAAGGTATGTATTTAATAACTTTCTCGTTAAAGTTAATTGCATTTTTAATATAAAAGAAATAATGTTACATAAGAGAAATATTCAAAAAAGTGTTTAAATGTAATTGAAATAAATATTTTTTAATTTCTTTCACATTAAAAATCAATTATTTCCAATGTCATAATTAAAAAACAATTTAAAAAATTCTTCAATAAATATTTTCATCATTAGTATGACGAAAACATACTCAATATTAATACAGGCTGTTTTAAAAAGCGAATAAAGCAAATAAAAAACAAAATAAAACACTGATATCATTCACAAGGACGTTTTTTTAACGTAGGCGTTAGCCTTTTAACGTCATCTCTCCTTACTATCGCTGTAAAATGACTCTTGTTTCATTCGGCTAGCGTTCAAAATGCAATGCTGCGGAATTGAAAGCCCCATCGTGTGAAAAGATGCATAAAAATGCATTTGTTCTATTTCGACGGTTTTTTTACCGCGCGTTGAAAAAGCGCCCGTGTGAATTCCGACTTAGACTTTTGCTATGGTACGAAAATCGGTTTCAATAGTGCATTAAAAACGATTAAGTAAAAGTCAACTACTTATAATTAATTTTCTAGAAACCAGTAACTGTGGTAGAACCCGCTCCAACATCTTCGCACAAACAATACCACAACACCAGAGAAGACAGGCGTCAAATGGAAGCTATGCCGTGGTGCTGGATGCCTAATTTTAACCCACTTTCCCTTCCTATCCTTTTCTCGTAAGGAAACGATGGATATAACGGGGGAGGGAACGTATAGAAAGAGGAATTATCCTCTTGCTGTGCGTCTCCTCCTCCTTAGATTAAGGGTAGGCAACGCATTTGCATAGATGTCTATGGGTAGCAGTCTCTTGCTCGTTTGCCAGTTTATACAAAACTTTTCTAGATATTATCTTATTCGTTTACTCTTTTACTAAGTAAATAATTCATAATGGTATATTTGTGTCAGATCACACAAAGTTATTAAAGCTTGACAAATGCGCGTCACATGAACTAAATTACGCTCTGAGAGAAACGCTCGTGAAACGCTTTGTATCGCTTAAGAGATCTAAAAAGTGTTTCGACCGCATTTTTCTTTGGCGAAAAATGAAATGTATTTAAGCACTGCTAAGTACTTATAAAGTACTTATTATACTACGCGTATAGTATCAAGTTCTGACTATAGATAAAATAACTTAGTAAAATACTAAATTATTTAGTTCACATATCGGGGAAGAAATGCAAAGATATGTGTATTCACGCAAAATACGCGCTAGTCGTGGAGTTGCGGAAAATGGAGCCCATCATGGGTCAAACCTTTAAGGTACTAAATTAACTTTATATTCATGTTTAAGGTTATTAAATTAAGCCTTGACTGGTCAAGGCTTATCCTGGGATAGTATTTAAAACGAGTAGCAAGTAATTTATTAACTACACGTGTCCGAACTACATTTTAGTAGAGTAGATTAGTAAATCTTTTTTAAAGATATTTGCCACTTGCTACTCGACTAAAATACTAGCCAGATGCGAAAGAAATGCTTAAGATTAAGTTGGCTTATTTGTCTTTAGCGTCCCAATAGAACATGCATTGAACTGCCATTGATTATCGAAATCTTGTAATTTCCTATTGATTAGACAGAGTATGTACGGTATATATCATATTTCCATACTATTACTTGCCTACGAATATTACAATGTAGTTTATTACTGGAAATAAAATACATTTTTATGTTCCATTTTGCAGAGGGAAACTGTCACATTACTATAACGCTTGGATAGTGATTGTAACACGTATTCGTATGAAACTTAAGTAAAGTGCTTTTTGCATATATACATGAAAATAGTGTGGATATTTACTGCTATACAGCGCCCTTTACAATCTAATAGACGTTAAATTTTGTTTAGATTCTGGCCTTTATCAGGTCTTGTTATTAAACGCTGTAGCATATTAAAATGAGTTTCCGTATTTTTAAAAAGTAATTAAGAAAAGGGCCAAAGCATAACTTAAAGTATCCGTTTATATCAAGAGAAATTACACAAATTGAAATATTACTTTAAACTTTCGTGATTTTTCCTAACATATTGTTAACGAAATATCAGGAGCTCAAACAGCTAAATCGTGGTAAGAATCATGTTTCTTATGAACAATAATTGAAATATTGTTGGCATTTAGTCACCGGTGTTGCAAAAAGTAACAAAAAGTTTGTAAAAAAAGGTAAATCCTTTTTGGTTACAGAGTAATGACCGTAATAGAAAACGGTTCTGATTTTTTTTATTCTCCAACGTTCCCTTTCACGAGGACGTCCATATAAATAAGTTCTTACAACACAATATGGTCGCTTGAAAAAATCTTTTCTATGTTCGCTAACAGCCTTAAGGTGGGCCCCGATTCGGTTACAAATATATGTCACCGAATAATTGTAAAAACCGCCAATTCGTAACTTGCCTAGAAAAAGGTAAAATTGGTCAAATACCATAATAAATTAATTCATTCAAATAACGTATTATGTTTATAGCAAATGAAGTGTCGGAACACAACATAATATAATAGACAGACGACGTAACTTTCGAAATGAATTTCTCTGACAAGCAATTTGCCCAGTCTTTACCAAGCCTAGGTATCTTTTAAATTGGCAGTAATCACGATTTAACGGTAACGTATAATAATAGTCAAATTCTATCCGGGGACAACATAAAATCGACACACACAAGACGTAACTTTCTTAATGAGTTTCTCTGACAAGCAATTCGCCCAGTTGTTACCCAGCCTAGTTATCTTTTAAATGGGCAGTATTCACAATTTATAGGCAACATATAATAATAGTCGAATTCTATCCGGGGACTAATACGTGTACGAGTTATGCGACACGAGAAATGTTACAGGTTCTCGATTTTATCGTTCGTATGTAATATGGAACCGAATTAAAGGGTGTCGTGAGAAGAAAATCCTTTGGAAAATATGTTCATTGTTAGAAAAAGGTTTACATTGTAAAATGTGGTGTTTCCAAACTGTTACAACTTAGGGGCCTTCAAGAAATGAGTGTACTCCTCCCTCAAAAGTCGGCAACACATCTGTGGTTCCTTTGTCATCGCAGATGTCTAAAGGTGTCGGACCAATTAATTTAGTTGATCCGCTGCTCGTTTGCCCCCTTCACCAATACAAAAAATAAATTTCAATTCGCTGTTGCCCGCGATTCCTATAACGCGTAGTTTTAAAAATGACTTGGCAAGTATCTTATGTGTTCGTCCAGGCTATGTTCTTCACCTGTGCGAAATATCATCGAGATTCGTTCAGCCGTTTTAAATACAACTTCTAAAATACATTCCCACATCGTAACTTTACAATACAACAAAACTCTAACAGCCTAATAAAATGATTAAAGTACATTGAAGATGTATAAAAAAATGAAGGGTTTTACTAACTGATGTACGTTCCGATATAATTGCATTAATACTAATGTAATAATTTAGTATACTCTGCGAATTTTAGCATAAACATAATGAAAATTTAATAACAGTACTGAAACCTACAAATAACTTGTTGGGGAAACACAAAAGCAGCCTCTAATTAGTCCACTCGTCGCGGCTTACTGTGAAATACAGGTTTCCACATTAGATTGTACGATGCTAACTCGGTCGAGCTATTTCGTTTATGTGTAATAGAATGAATTGTTAAAGCACTGGTTTTAAAAGTTACTAATAATCCTTCGAAGCCATTTTAATGGTTTTACCTTTTCTGTGATAAAATGTGGTAATAGGTCAAATACTCGGTTGGACGATGCGCTAAATGTAGTATGAGTATGAGATCGACCCAACATGGTCTCCATTTTCCGCAACTCCACGACTAGTGCGTATTTTACGTGACGCCACACATATCTTTGAATTTCATCGCCGATATGTGCAGGTTGCATCACGATATTTACCTTCACCGTAAGAGGCTCGGGTATAAAATCGAAAAACACATTGATACGGCGGGATTCGAACTCGGGAAATGTAGTAATTATATTTTGTTTGTGTTAAAATGTAAAAAGTCAACGATACATGAAAAGGGGTCGTGTTTTATCTTGAATATTTGTGCAATAATAAAATATCCCGCAAGCGTAATCTGCTGCGAGTTCTTCGAGAATGGCAGCTGTTACAATGATTTTGTGTATTTCATATTTCATAACAGCAAATGTTTAACTGTGCAAAGTCTGTTTGATAAAATATTTAGTAAAATTCAAATTTGAAAAACTTTTAGAGTACTTAAATCTTTTTGACGTAATTTTATAGGCGCATTGCGGCTTTTTTGAAATAATATATGCTGATTTGAAAATTATAATGTATCTGCCAAGTACGAGTATATTACAATTTCAAAACATTAGTAACGGCCAATTGCAACTCTGTGTAGTTTTGTATTTTGACGTAAATTGTTCACTAATTATGACACTCAGAGCCATTGGTCATTAACATTCAGTGTAGATTTTTTTTGTGTAGATGATGACAATTCTACATTAATTATAAAATATGTACGACTTAATCTAAAAATATTATTTTATCTATCCATAATATTATAAAGACGAAATATTTGTATTTTTGTATGTATTGAAGTAACACAAAAACTACTTACCGGATTTTGAAAATTCTTTCACCATTAGAAAGCTACAATCCCTAAGTAACATAGGGTTAGTTCCATGCGGACGAAGTCACGTAGAACAACTAGTTATAAATATGTACGGCTTGAGGTAAAGATATAATTTTAATTAACTATATTTGTATAGTTAGAAAGTTGTGGGAATATAATATAAATAGCTTTAAGAGTATAAACATCGTCTATTCTCGGAGCACTTTCTTACTTGGTTACTGATAATTCAATTTCCCGTAGCATTATATAAAATCATGCGGCATTAGTTTCGCTAAGTCTATTCCGAGATTGTTGTTACGAAAATAGATTTCATCTTACATACAATATATCTATACTATTATTATAAAGAGAGAAATTTTGTATTTTTGTTTGTATTGAAATAACTCAAGAACTCCTGGGCCGATTTCAAAAATTCTTTCACCATTAGAAAGCTACATTATCCCCGAGTAACATGGGCTATATTATTTAATTCCACGCGGGCGAAGTCGCGCACAACAGCTATTTGTTCAATAAAAGGGTGTGAAATTGCCAATTTATGGTATTTAAAATTCAGTAATAATAATGTTATACAAGTTTTCTGATGGGTAAAATTAACCGTTAGGCGAATGTAATTAAAGTTGTGGTCAATTATTGAATATAACTTTGACTAGACCAAGGGGGCTCCCCAAACTACTTTTCGATTGGCGATATCGCTGATGGAACTGACAAAAAAATATGAAAATGATAATGAGATTCGATAAGTCATGTGCTTGTCACGTGTGAGATATCGAACATACATTTTTGATGTTCGCTATAGAATCGCTTTACTACATTTTGGGTAAACCCCTAAGACCATTCTTGAAGTAATAATTTATTTAAAAAAGATATACAGCCGAATTCCGAAACGAATCTAAAGCCTACTACAGTCGCTCTGTTTTAACTGCATAGTTATAACTATAGGGTTCGACTGCGCAGTTAAAACTGACGAGTGTAGCCAACACTAAGATCAGTACAGTTCGATTGATGATTTAATCATATCATTACATAAAACTGCACAGTTAAGACTGAACGTATGTAGCCGGTTACTTCGCTTCGTATGCGTCGCCTACAATCTGGCAAACGTCTTAATTTTAATAATATTCGGAGTTTATTATACGTCACCTCCGGCAATGGAGTTGGTGCCAAATTAATTTGCAATCGGTAACAACAGCAACGTACCGCCTTTATTAATATTAATTGAAGCGCGAAGCAACACGAACGTTTAATTTAATTAACTGACAATATTTATGATGTACGCAATTAAATTGTGAATTCAGAATTTCAAGTATTTAAAAAACATGATAAATAGGAATTAATATTGTATTTTTTTATATTATAAAGTGGCAAACGAGCAAGCGGCCGCCCTGATTCGCCGAAATAGCGAAGCGACCGCTGCCCATAGACATCTGTAAATGCAGGTGCGTTGCCTACCCTTAATATACGGAGGAGGAGACGCACAGCAAAAGGATAATTCCTCTTCATATGCGTCCCTCCCCCATCAAATCCACTTCCCCTTGCCATCATTTCCTTATAAGAAAAGGATAGGAAAGGAAAGTGGACTAAAATTAGGCCTCCGTAATAATTATCTCCTCTGTATTCCACTGTATTAATTATTCCTTGCCCTACGGCTTCATTAGACCGAGTTCCCGACAATAAAGGAGGTTTTGCTTCGGCGTGAGGTCGTTTTTTGCGTGACATCAGTCTAATGAAGCCGTTAGCTTAGTAGTATTAAGTCTAAGAATCTTTTATATAATATAAAAGAAAATTCATTTCAATCTTTTACACGCAAAATACGCACTTGTCGTGTTGCGGAAAATGGAGCCCATCATGAGTCGAACTACTACTACTAATATATATATTTTTTAAAACAATAAATTTTGCAAAAATGACCTTTAACTCTTATCCTTAGATAGAGTGATCCATAAGGAATGTTTTCATGTATATTACATTCACAATATAGTAGAGTAACACTGATAATTTAGAGGTTTTTAATATGATGGCGTAAATTAACACATTTTTAGCGCTTACATTACAAACGCTGCAGTATCAGCGTTATACCGATTTGCACCAGTGCGAAGCCGGGGCGGGTCGCTAGTGTTTAATAAATAAATAAATGAAAAGGGAATTTAAAATTGTAATTTGAACAATGTTAAACGTTAGTTCCAATTTACACTTTAAACAGCTCTCCAACAAAACATTTAGCACATTTATTGTAAATGTAAAATAATCATAATGTATTTATTTATTGTAATGAATGGAATAAAATAACAATTTATCAGTTTACCATTCTGCAACTTCTCGTTTTATAAATGGTAGTCAAAAAACGACTTTATTAGAATGGATCAAGGTCTTTTTTTGTACTTAGATTTTTGAGTTACTTATAGCGGTTTTCTTACAAATCTTAAGATGTTACTTGACTAAATTTTAGACCGTAAGTTCACACCAATCAGAATATATTTCTTTGTAAAAATATAGGTAATTCCAGAATAAATATACATGTTTAAAATATCAAGTATCTGTTGCATATAATTCAAGTGACGAACGGACTTTTGCTACGAAAATTTCAACCAAACTAAACCTCACTACAGCTTGTTGCGTTCACGTTGAAAGAGGCCACAACTCGAGCGGAAATATTTTGAATAGTATTTTAAAGTTTGTTCTAGAAAATTCTGCATTTTCTGCAAGTTCTTTTAGCGTTTAATTTTCTTTAAGACTTGGAATGCTTTGGCATTTTTGTATTTATTTAAAGTAGAATATAATTTAAAAAATCCTGCTTCAAGTTTAGTTTACGCTACGTCTTACATAAATATATTTTACTGTTAACAGAGTTTTTTTTGTGCAAGAATATTTATTAACTTATCTCCGGTACATCTCCTTGCAATGGTCTGTTTTGTATTCGTTCTTGAACTTGTTTGAGGCAAAAACTTGTGTTCAATTTAACAATTCTATAACATGTGTAAACAGTAGAAATAAATGTGTGCTTGGCACAAAACTTGTACGAGTTGAAATACGAGGGTTATCTTTTGACAGTTTGTATTAGTTCAAGAAAAATGTTTATAGCTGTAAAATTGTTTTGTCATGTAAGTAAAAATGTTTTTATATAGAAAAAATAATGTTACACATTGATCGCATTTCAATATGATACCAAAAAATTACGACATTCCAGACATATTCAGAGGCGGAGAATTAGACCGGCTCCCATACCACCATCAGTTTACCGTGTATTCTAGGACATCCCCAACCATTAATCAGAATTTATATTAAGTTGTATGTATACATATAGTTCGGCCCATGATGGGCTCCATTTTCCGCAACTCCACGACTAGCGCGCATTTTGCTGGACTTTATACATATGTTTGAATTTCTTCGTCGATATGTGCAGGTTGCATCATTACGTTTTCCTTCACCGTAAAAGGGTCGGTAAATATGTAAATATGTTATTTTAAGTTTCAAACTTTTCAAATTATTCTTTAAAGCACTTAGAATTACTGAAAGAAGTAAAGTAGTGGTAGTCGACATCATATTTATGTTTTTTTTTTAATTGCGACCAACGTCATGTTTCATTATAATATTTAATTCTTACTATACATAATGGGTCCATTAGTATCTGTCATATGGTAAATCCTGTATTAACGCAAGTTGTATGAAAATGTCATATAAAATAGAGACTACTATAGGAGTTGTCAAGAACAAGGTACAAAGCGTGTATCAAGTGAGCGCTATGTACACACACTCAGCATATTCTTTGTACCTACTTCATTTTCTTGAGGGCGTAAGTTTACACTAGAAATTGCTAGAAGATTTATATTTCGCCACGTTTCGCTACTTTATTTTAAAATTTAAAGCATACAGATATACAATGACATACCTTCATTATGACACGGAACGAACCTGGATAAATATCACAGCGGCTTCCAGCCTCGCTTCGTTTTACTAAACTAAAATCTTGGCTGCTATAGAAAGCCTTTTATTCAGTAGAAGATTTTTTTTAGCTTAACTAGTATCATCTTGTTATATAAATTGTTAGTTTTTTTTAGTAACCTGACACAATTATTTTTTCTTTTTTAAGACATGTAATTTATATTGTCAATAAATTATTTGTATTTGTATTTATTTACATTTTCCTAGTAATTGTGGGCTCTACCATTTTTTTTATTCCTGTAGGAAAATTCATTACGTACTTCTATGAGTTTACCAATAATTAGATGCAATAATAAAAACATGTCGATGAATGACTTCCTTATTGAAAGGTTAAAAGGTTTGTATTTGTCTCGTGCAATACTACAAATAAAGCGCTAAGATGAGTGACCTTGTAGATCATCTCAGAGCAGTATTAATAGCGTAGATAGCAATGCCATTGACAAACATCATCCGTTACCAGCAATGTTTACAACTGCACTCTAAACATTGAAGTTTATTTGTAGACAAACGTCTAAAGGTAAGGCAATTAATGCATAAGGACTTCCAACTAATTGCGTTTTACAATAAAATCTTCGCGTAATGCGAACATTTTTATTCATGTTTTTCGATAGGTAATGAATGAATTAAATGTAAACAAAACGTTGTCTCTTTTAGACAAAGAAATCTCTATCTATACTAATATTATAAACTGAGAAACTTTGTATTTTTGAATTTTTGTTTGTATTGAAATAACCCTAGAACTGCAGGACCGATTTCAAAAATTCTTTCACCATTAGAAAGCTATGTTATCCCCGAGTAACATAGGCTATATTATTTAATTCCACGCGGACGAAGTCGCGCACAACAGCTAGTAAAAAATAAAGAAACAAAGAAGTTATCCTAGGTGAAAAGGTTGGACAAAGGACACAAGGAAAAAGCAAAGAATGGTGGACAGCTAATAGAAGCGTTTTAATTAGAGATCGAGCGATGTTGCGATTAGGATGTTTGAAAGCCACATCTTAACAGTTTGTTTGTGCTAATGGAACGTATCGAGGTTACAATTAATCATAATAAATGTCCAAGATGATGTTTATTCATGTTACAGCCGGTTAGATGTATTTATGCTGACAAGCGCAACATGCAAACTATTGCAGCTTTCCATACTCAAGGGCGTTGGATCTCTGCTAATACTGACGATAATATATCTTGAGTATTTACTGTCAATTTTCATAGCTGTGGCTTTGGAAATAGCAATCGCCCGTGACTCCGTCTGCTTGAAACAAACAAAAACATAGTAAGACTGATGTACATCTCATTAAGGCTCCTTATGACGTTTCGAAGATACTGACAATCATCCATTCATTGTAACTTGCACATTTTTAATATTTATAAGATAGAAGACAATTAGGAACATCCAAATTATTATAATTTGCCATAGCAACAGTTATTGAGCTGACTACAGTCACTTATTGCACAATTACATATAAATGAAGGTAGCATGAATACGACGAGAATATAACCATAAGGGAGCTATGCAACGGTTTTAACGTTATTGGATAGCTATTTACATAAAACTGCTTAGCTCGCTTCTTTACTTTCAAGTAATACCTGGGGGGTTACCATAAGTACATTCGCTACGAAACGATTCAATAGCGAACATCAAAAATGTTGGAACTCACATTGATCTTCGATATCTCACCCGTGACGAGCACATGACTTATCGAATGTTATTGTCAGTTTCATACATCTTCGTCGATTCCATCAGCGATATCACCAATCGAAAAGAATTTTGTAGTCCGCCTGAATTCTTAGTTACTGGCATATGAAAGTTGTTTAACATCAGATTTTTTCTCTCCTTTTCCATGTAATTAAAAAGATTCTAATGATTTATAAGTTGTCTGGATTTTAAGACGGTGTCACCGATATCACCTTGCAGTTAAAATCTGTTACGAATTTCAAATATATCATGAATCATGAGATGGAAACGGTCCGTAATAATTTGATAAACTTCGGGTCAACACATTTCAGTGAATTTCATTTTGTAGCAACCGATATATGTTGAAATGAAACTAACGCTTAAATGTTTTTAGAAAATATTGTAAAAAATTGAATTTTAAACATCAACAAGTGAGATCTTACTTTTTACTTAATGTTATAAAATTTACCATGGATTGATGGATGTTTGAAGGTATAATTGAGTTATATTTTACTGTGTTCTTGTATTTTGCTATATTGAGTAGCATTGAACAACCTTTATCAAAATCTTTACTCACGTTTTTACTATTTAATTATTTTATTTTATTTATGACCCTATCTTTAAACATGTCATATTTTTACGAGACATTCACGAAAGTAAATCTAAAGCGGTTTGAACATTTGTTCTACATTAACACATGTGGGTAATTGAGTTTTTAAATAAAGCTTTTTAAATGACGGTAGAATGAAAAAACAGCAAGCATTTGCCGCTTTCAAATCAACGAATGAAGGGAAAACCACAAGAGAGGTTCCACGTTGTTACAAATTCGGTGCGCGTGTTCGGGGATTACATTCGCAATTTCGTCCCTACTTTTCAAAGGATTTTCATAATAAAATTAGATTTTTTTTTTCATAAAAAAAAATATTTTGTTGAACATTTTAACTTGCCTTTTTTAGGTTGACACGAATAATTATAACATTAAAAACACCTTAATATAATTATTTTAAGTTTAAAATGTAAAACAAAATGGATGCACGAGGCAATACTGAGGTCTGTTTGACTGTTTCTCCTTTAACTTAAGACATAAGTTCTCAAAATTATTAAAATACAATACACGTAAAATGAGAAATTTGAATTAAACGAGTATTATGCGATTTAAGATTACAAGATGAATATTCCTTAGCGCTGCATAAATCAATTGCACATCCTGTCTGAAACGGCCAGCTCGCTGTTTCAAACGGCCAGCACGATGTTTGAAACGGCCAGCTCCCTCTTCGAAACGGCCAGCACGGTTTGTATGAATCGGCTCGTTCCGTTCCTCTGATACCGAATGTTTAATGAACGTTTTGCGGAACTCTAGTATACGTGATCTGAGTTGATTGAATTGAATACTTGAATATGTAAAGCTTTTAAATAGCAAATGTTAGTTATAAAGCAAATTCTTTGATCTTTTGACAATACGTCGAGCATCAAAGATAGAGAAATAGAGGCTTGTCAATAATATTTGTGAATTACTATAACATTGTTAGACATAGCCAATGCTATGACAAAGAAGACAATTCTTCTTTTTGGTTGAGTGTTGAGTTTAGTTTAATAGGAACGCAATCGAATCTCATATTACGATTTGGTCTAATTATTTTTTACAGTGAGGTTTCATTCGATTCGTAAGTTCCCAAAGTGTCATAGAAGCTGTAAAGCTGATTTGTTTACAAAAGTTAACACATTGAATTGTTAATTTTTAAG
This sequence comes from Papilio dardanus tibullus, assembly GCA_013186455.1. Taxonomy (NCBI): domain Eukaryota; kingdom Metazoa; phylum Arthropoda; class Insecta; order Lepidoptera; family Papilionidae; genus Papilio; species Papilio dardanus. Next base: position 344,655 of record QDHC01001247.1, read on the forward strand.
AATTCAGAGAGTTTTATTTCAATGCATGAATGTATTGCAATATAGTTTTAGTTTGCAGTACGGCAAGCTGTTGATTCGCCTCCGACGCTGCACAAACAACACTCGAGCTGACGTTCATGATTTATAGTCCCTAATGTTATTTATTATTGAATTTGTTTATATCGCAGACGAAGCGGAATAATGCAACGGTCTCTGAGATGAGTTTCATTGCATTCAATATAAGCTTAATGTCTAGGTCCTGCTTTTTTTTGTATGCTTACTTTATCATCACCAGCTCACTAACGTCCCCACCGAGGGGCTTAGAGCCTACCCTAAGAGGTGACTAGGCCGTAATCAACCACGCTGGCCAAGTGCAGGTTGGTTGACTTCACACATAACTTTGAATTTCATCGCCGAAATGTGCAGTTTGCATCACGATGTTTCCCTTCACCGTAAGAGCGTCGGGTAAATATGTACATATGAAATTTTAAAATGGAAAGACACATTGGTACATGGCGGGATTCGACGGGACCTGCAGTTTACAAGTCAAGAGCTTAACCCCTGAGCCACCGACGCTCCACATATGCTTACTTGGTGCCTACATACTTGTTTTCAATATTTTCAAACATTTAGGTACGTGCCCGAAATAGCAGTAAATATATTTCTTCTTCTTCAGAAACTTTTAATACGATTAAATCTTGTCATGTCTAAACATCATGTCCACAATGTTAAAACATTTAGTTCGTATATTTTGACTGTGATAGAATATTAAAATAAATGATAATTTACTTTTGAGGGCAAAAACTATCTCCAATATAGCTCGGTGTAATTTGCTTCCCATTCAAAGTGTTTGACTCAAGGGCAAAGTTGACTGGAATCTTCTGGTTGTTTGTTTTACAAAATGTGTTTGAACAAGTCGAGGTTCTATTTCGAGAACTAAGGGGATAAATTCAAAAGATATCAAATGAAATATTTTAAATAATTTTAACACAGAAATATTCTTACTTATAAATAAATGTAAGATGATTTAAATTAGCTTATATTGTATTCCCGAGTATTTCTTTTTCCGACATTTTATTATTTAAATATCATACTGAAGTCTTTAACTTAACTTACCTTATTTTAAAGATATTTATGGTTATTTAAAATTTCATAAAAATGTACCATTCACGAAGAAACCCACAATATATTGTGTAGGTATAAATCGACTTCCCACTGAAATAAGGAGCGGTAAAACTTTGCGGTACTCTAACATACTAGCGCAGAGCTCTATAACTTTAGCTAGTTTAAATAAGGTTTACACAGACTCTATCATTCTAATCGTGACTATTTGTAACGTTAGATTTCCACTGCTGTAACACATCTACGAAGAATTTTTAATAAATACGTTTGAAGCTTGTTTTTGTCCTAAGAAGCTATTTCGTGCCATTTTTCGATCTCAATATTTAAAATGTAATTGGTTAAATGTTATTTTATCGATTATGAAAAATCTATGTGCAATTATTTTATTCTTTTAATAGTAGACATATGGCCAACGCCAAACGCCACGCTTAAGCGTCGCTTAAAATCTAAGTAGCGTCAAAATTAAAAGAGTACGCCTAGAATTTGGAGTTTAAGCGTGAACTTAACATGTAAAACGCTCTTAAATATTTGAATGGCGTTTGAAAATTCAGTCGTTAGTTTAGTTAAGTTCATGGTTAAACAGAAATCGTGGTAAAGTTTGTCTTTTAGTTTATTTCATCAGCAGTACTTTAGAATATTTATTGTTGTGGCGAGTAGCTTTTCTGTTACAAAGTAACAATATACGAGTAACTACTGAGGGCAATCAGCTTTTATGTAAGCCCACATTGTTGTTTAATATGAAAGACATTTTGTTTTAAAAAAAACATTAAAAATTCAACAACAATAACATTTTATTCATACTTTTATGTGTTTCGTAACAGTCTCGTATTTCCGTCTAGCCAATCTACTAGATTATATCTAGAAGTATCTAGGTATGTCTTATTCTATTGATCTCTTTAAAAAAAAAAACAAAATAAATATTTAATCTGGTAAAAAGGAACCTTTACTCTTATACAAATGAATAAGAAATACGAACAAATGTCCAGCATCTAGTTTTCTTTACTTTATTTCCTTGTGAAGAAGTCCGTCGTTCTGGATTGCTTTGTTACCACGCTAATTGCATAACAAACATTCTTTTAATCTTCTTCAAGTAAGGTAAATGTACCAGTAATTGATACTATAGTGGCGGAAAAGCGCTATTTTCTTCGTCACTTTTAATCCATTGCTAGTGGAAACTTTTGTAAAAGTTAATAATATTAACCAGTCCTTCAAGCAACTTAAAATACACCTCAATTTATTTTAATTCATCTTTTAATAATTTTTAAGATTTTTTTTCCAAACCTCTCAAAATGCAGTAGTAATTGATAGGCGTCTTTTTGTTTGCGGTAGTAATTGACAAGGTGATTGCTCTTATTTTAACCAACTTAATATTGTTATATTAAGAAAGATTGAATTCCAATAAATATTTTATTTTAATACATAATAAACATAAGTATGCTTGTGATAAAATATTATAAATAACATAAATTTGTTTAAAACAAACCTTCATATTGGTAAATATAATATAGGCGAAAAATGTTATATATAGCGGGAGCGCTCCATAGTATTGCGACAGCATGCATTTAATAAGGGGTATCAATTACTAGAACACGATCAATTTTGGTTCTAGTAATTGATAACCGTTATAACTAAATAAATAATTCAAAAATCAATTAGAAAATTAGACAATAGAAAGTATGTTTATAACAAAATGTAGTTCTGGTAATATTTTTCGATTCAAAAGTGCTGGTTCCATGCTGAACCCCCGCTAAGCAATACGCCCTCTTAACAAAACACGTAAGAAAAGTGACAAACGAGGAGCGCGCACTGCCGTAAAATGCAATATTATTAATAAATAAGTATTATGAATAGAAATCACTGATTTTGATTTTAAGATACAAATAACAGATAGTTCTACTACTACTTTATGTGTAAATAGCATGAATAAAATTAACAGATATTTTATTATAAGATGTCAAACATCAAATTATCAATTACTGGGTCACTATCAATTATTGGTACATTTACCTTAGTACTTTTATAAAAAGCTCTCGATAATGTTTTGAAAGGCCTTTTCGTTAGAGACCTTTTTGCGTCACAAAGTTGACCGCTTTGTATACAAATTGCTTGACCACACTAACCTTGAGAGGAGAATATTTATTAGTATTTGTTATTTTCTTTTCGTTGTTATTTCCAGTAGCTTAAGCAGCTGGACCTTGACTGAATGCACTGTTCGTCTTCCTCTCCGGATGATGACTTACAGTTTAAAATCTTCATCATCATCATCATCTGCGGCACTACAACCGGGGATGTCCCTGGTCCAGTAAATTTCTCCATGTCTGTCTATTCAAGGCTTTTTGTTCGATCTTTTTTTATATTATAAAGTGGCAAACGAGCAAGCAGCCACCTGGACTCGCTGAAATAGCGAAGCGATCGCTACCCATAGACACCTGCAATTGCAGATGCGTTGCCTACCCTTAATCTTCGGAAGAGGAGACGCACAGCAAGATGTCTTTAATGTCTCTTCACACTCAAAAACCCAAACTCTAATTAAAGCAAGCTGTTGCAATGCCATAAACATGCTTTTAAATCAAATACTGCAAAGCCGAGCATTAGCACAATTATGTTCTATTCGAAATCTGACAAATAGCATAATAAACCATTTATTTATAGTTACGTTCAATTGCTCCCTTAGTTTTCCGCTACAGTACAACGTAAGCGATAGACCGTGAATTGCAGTGGTTGATGCGTTCTGTGTGACCTCTCTCCACGGCCACAGAGCAGCGAGGCGTGCCAGAGAGATCAGGTTTGCCTAACGTGACCATTTTTTATGGACTCAAAACAGGACAACTATAGTTTTCAGCCCCGGATCTTCAGTCGATCAGAATTGTCATTGTATCGACGTATTTTGCCCATCTCTAGAACTAATGTCGTGAACAGGGCGAAAGACAAAACTTGTCAACAAAGCGCGAGCGATAACGTTTTCGCCACTCTCGTGCTCCTGGCTATTGTCGTGTCGTCTCTCGCTCTCGCAGACTGCACGCCAGGCCCGGCCGGCTCGACTCACGCGGTTTCCGAAAACGGGACAAATTGACGTCCCAGAGATCGTGCCAGGGACACCGGGACACAAGACTGGCAAACGGGACAGTCCCGTTCAAAACGGGACGTCTGGTCACGTTAGGTTTGCCTTTGACTGGACCATTGCGATGCTTACAACGTTATTATTTTGTGTTCATAACTGGCTTTTAACCGCGACTCCGTCCGCTCGGGTATATACAAAACATAAGTCTATGCCTTATTCTAGATTATCCATTCATCCGTCTTAAACCGTATTTAATATTAGTAATATTTATTTTTGCTATACCAATGTTTGGGGAATGGAATAGTTAGTATGTATGAACTATTTATATGGAATAGTTTCATTTCCGTGTTCATAACGCTCAGAATTATTTCCATGTCGTTCCGCCGTCTTCCGTTGTGCGGATGAGGCTCGGGCGCTGCACTATTTGATTTGAATACGTCCTTGTTAAGTTGGACTTTTGTATGGAAAATATGTTGTTTAAAATAATATTATAATACGAAAAGCTACGGACTTTATAAAATATCGTAAAACTGTGTATGTTTTTATAATATTGCTAGCTGTTGTGCGCGACTTCGTCAGCGTGGAATTAAATAATGTAGCCTATGTTACTCGGGGGTAATCTAATGGTGAAAGGATTTTTGAAATCGGCCCAGTAGTTCTTGAGTTATTTCAATACATACAAAAATACAAAGTTTCTCTCTTTAGAATATTAGTATAGATAAAATGGTAAACGCGCAAGCGGCCATCTGGACTCGCTGATATAGCGAAGCGATCGCTGCCCGTAGACACCTGCAATTGCAGATGCGTTGCCTACCCTTAATTTTCGGAGGGGGGAAACACAGATGATTCCTATTCCATGCGTCCCCTGTCCCGCAAAATCCACATCCCCTCCCCATGTGTATTTTTTATGAATGTTTTCTGAGTGGAATCTCAAGGTGCTTTCAGATATTGTCTAACGTAGATAAGTCACAGCGCTTTAATAAAGAGATCAGTATAAGTGAAGGAAAAAATATCCCGCATTCCATAAAAGTTGGGTAAGCTAGAGTAATGACAGACATGACGTCATCTGTTCAAGACCGTGATATCTTTACTCGTCCTAGGCATTTATGTATGACCTTGTTCACACTGGTCAAGTTTAATTTATTTTATACTATATGTTTAGTGAAGTAATTTTATAAAGTAGGATAATTGGATAAAATAACATCGGTATGTAAAATATTGAGAAGAATGACTGTCTTAGTTATTCTTTCTTTATATTTCCCTAGTACCTTCATTCCCCACGTACATTGAATACTTTAGTACTTACTATTGAAATAACTAAAGAACTTCTGGACCGATTTCAAAAATTCTTTCACCATTAGAAACCTACATTATCCCTGAATAACAATTCCATAAGGACGAAGTCGTGGACAACAGCTATTACATTATATAGCAATAGAGATTTTACTCCTAGTTGTGTGTAAAATATAAAAACAAATGAATTATTTCCAAAAAATCATCAAAAAGTCCTAACCACATAACAGTCTTATAAAAGGTTTATGATCCCAGAGGAATTGCCCTCCCCTGATCGAGTTTAGCAAAGATTGTTTGTTTTTCCACAAGTGGCTCAAATATTTAGGAAGCTTTGTTTTGTTGCAGGTACCTAACGTGGAAGATATGAGCTGAGTCACCGGCAAGAATCACCACCGAGTTATGCAAGGAATAAATAAAATAAGATGTATCCGGGAAAGGTGACTTAGCATCCGCATGGATGATCAAATTAACATGAATATCACCTACTTAGATCTCATTCCTGATGATCTGGAATGTCGTCTGAAAGCAGTCACTGGATGCGGCAATGCTCACTCAGGACTCGAGTGCACTCGTACCGAAAATGCATTGAATTACTTCTGTGAATTAAACATTAGTACGCAAAATGAAACATCTTATAGCTGTTTTAAATGTTCTAATATGGATTATAATCTCAACTATACTGTATGCGATGATAAATTAAATATCAACATGCTCTACATTTTCGAAAGCGCGATAAAAACTTTTTGGTTAAAATTACCTCAATTCGATATTTGTGATTGGGACACGTTATTCTGTTACAATGATCGGACGTTATACATCGACGGTAATGATAGTGTTTATAATAATAGTGACGTGCAAACTATTCAATGTAAGTGGAACGTGAAGAATTTTACGATAGATTCATTGGATTCTGTCGGTTACGAATGGAGCTTTTTGTTCGTAATATTGTTTATAATAGCGGGCGGCGTTGGGAATATTCTGGTATGTCTGGCTGTTTGCTTAGATAAGAGACTTCAAAATGTCACAAACTACTTTCTGCTGTCGCTGGCGATAGCGGACTTGCTCGTTAGTTTGTTCGTAATGCCCATGGGTGCAATCCCCGGATTTCTAGGTGAGTAATTTTACAGGTAATTCTTATATTTAATGTAGTGTAACTGTTCTTAATGCGACGTTTTTAAGCCTAATATGAACAAATTAAAGTGCTTTTAAATTTATAACCATTACTTACATACCATTATCTTAATAATAATTTAGCGGGAAATTACGTCTCTTTTATTTTTAATTTATGCTGATAGCTTAGCAAAAGACAGGTTTTAATTTTCGTCGGTGTGGAACTGTAATTTAATTAACTCGGCTTAAAGCTGCTGGTATAATTTTTATCCGTCAATCTTTTAAATGACGTCAGTATTATTAAATTGTTCGTCATTTAAAACAATGAATGTGAGATTTTGCTTTTTAATAATGATCTACATAGTAATATTGATTTACTGTCTGATATGATAAATCGTTAGATTGTGAAAGGACCAGGAAATTCAACAACACGGAAAAAAATCTTGGCAAACAACGATATATTCAAAAATGTTATCGTTCGGATATTGAATCCGTTTGCCCGAACTTGGACCGTTATTTTTGCTTATAAAAAGGTTATTGAGGATCATACGCGCTTTCATTTCTTTGAAATCGAATATTCGAGATAATACTGTATACTTTTCTAGATGGAAAAGTCTCGCTAGTCAACTTAACAGTGACCTTGATATTCTTTTATTCCCAACCTTCGAGATGCAAATTATATGACATCGTAAATAACCCAAGCAGGAAATAGTTTGAAATGAACATATATATTATATGATAGCAATAAAACAAGGTGAAAGGCTTCCAAAACCTAAGATCTTGGACAAGGTTTTGTCCTTTTTGTGTTTTATGTGTTCCTTCTTCCGACAAATCATAGTTCATAAAATCCTACTATGGATCTTGAAGTTGTAAGAGAGTTTAGCATTATAGATTCCCAAACAAGTTTAGACTAAGGGAGACTAGACTACAAATTACTCTGTATATTCATGGGCTTATGGTAATCATTGTTAATGAGATGTTATTTCAGTGTATATTTGCGTAGGTTACTGGCCACTGGGCGTTGTGTGGTGCAATGTGTACGTTACTTGCGACGTGCTGGCGTGTTCTGCGAGCATCATGCACATGTGTTTTATTAGCATCGGCAGGTGCGTATTTATTTATACTAACTGGCAATTGATTTGGCGCATCGGTAACATCTTTTGAGCCGCTTAATATCCTTGTTCATTGCTTTGACATTATTGTCGTTTGTTACAATTTCTTTTTACTTCAACAACTACTTACCAATTTTCCATTTGAACAAAGAATGCCTTCTTAAAAATAAAAACAAAAGTGATATTTTTATTATCATCTATTTACCGTAGGGGTCATTATTTTTCTTCTTTCATATTCTTCTTTAATGTTACTTTTCATGAGTTTATATTGCAGGTACCTTGGTATACGTAATCCGCTCAAAAGCCGTCACCATTCCACTAAGAGGGTAGTTGTAATTAAAATTGCTCTCGTTTGGCTTCTGAGTATGTTCGTTTCTAGTTCAATTACAGTTTTAGGTAAGATATTAATTAAAATTTTAACCATTAATTAAACTTAAAGTTAAGTTTGACTTTCATATCCATTAAATACTTGTGTGAATATAATTCCTCTATACCGTAATTGTCTTACACTGTACAAAAAATCTTAATAAATAATATTTCTTGGATAAAGATACCAGAATATGTTGTTAAATAAATCATTGGTATTCCAGGTATTATAAATCAAACTAATATAATGCCGACACCGGAGCTGTGCGTGATAAACAACCGCCTGTTCTGGGTGTTCGGCTCGCTGGTGGCGTTTTACATTCCAATGCTGATGATGGTGGTATCATTCGCGCTTACTGTTCAACTATTAAAACGACAAGCGCTGTTGGCGGCTACGCCTGTACCTGGAGGAACACAAAGAAGGTTTGTTGATAAATAGCTTTTGTTCAACCAGCCAGTATTTTTTATGAACAATTGACTTGATTTCAGGCAATGTGGAGGTTTTGATACTGGTCCTTCCCAAGGTCCAAGAAGAATAGGTGCTAAAAGCTCACCAGATTTATCACCGAGCGGGAACTCATCGAGGCATATGACATGGAGGATAACTTCAACTAACAGGTAAAAATACAAATGTTCAAGTAAATATTAATTAAACTGCTACTTCTAATCAGAAAGGGATCATCCATTAGTTCCCCATTTTATGGTTGTTTGAAATTATTTTTTTCTCATGAAGGCATTTTTTCCAGAGGTCAGAGAAACAAGATCGGTATGAGCGTATCCAATCCTCAACTTAGCTATATGAACGGTTGTGGGAACGGCTCGGGCTCGGCGCGGAGAGGACGCGATGTCGCAACCCAGACGCCGGCCAGCATAGCCGCGGAGACGAGGCGGGCTCGCTTGAGGCCCTTGAAGTTAAATCTCGCACCACCTAATGCCCTCAATTTAAGGTAAAAATAATAGCGTACCAATGAGTTACTTACTTTTCTTCTGTAACAATTTTTGTGCACATTATTGATTGTATGATGACGTATACTAGTTTTATGTATTTTTATATAGAAGTTGATAATCGTGTGTCTGATAACAGGTTTCTTACTAACCGAAAGAAAGGAAGATCATTATCAGCGAATGCAGTTGCTAACGAACAGAAAGCTACCAAAGTTCTTGGTCTAGTCTTTTTCACATTCGTCCTGTGCTGGGCGCCGTTTTTCTTGCTCAATATATTATTTGCTTCATGTCCTGCTTGCATTGTTCCAGGTATGTTTATTGACAATTATAAATTAACTATTTAATTCAAACAATGTTCTACTTTATATTTAAGTATGTGATTGGGTTGTTAATATTTTAACGTTTGTTACAGATCACATTGTGAATGTTTGTTTGTGGTTGGGATATGTTTCTTCAACCATTAATCCCATCATCTATACCGTCTTCAACAGAACTTTCAGAGCAGCGTTTTTGAGACTTTTGAAATGCCATTGCAGCAGGTAATACTCATCTATCCATAATTAAGTCGTTAAACTGCATCATAAGCATAGAAGGGTGGTTCAGTAACTATTAACGAGCATACTCCTTACAAAGTAAAGAAGAAAAATGTTAAAGACTTAATCAGTTTCATTTTGCAATATCTAAGTTCAAATATTTTTTACAGACGAGGTCATTGCACTCACTACATGTCGGGCGGATCTACTCGCGGTGCGTCACAGCTCTGTGCTCGCTCCGCTCTACCGCTGGCCATATCACTCCGACCTTCTGTGATGCCCACCACTTCCTCGGGAGGACAGGAGACTACGGAGTCGGTTCTCATTGAGGCTCCACTAGCTGGATTTAATATGAGATACTAAATTTAAGTGTGTTTATATTTAACCTTGTCAAACTTGGTATAAAATTTCTAGTCAATCAAGTGGAAATCAATAACAAAATAAATTGTGTTTTATATTTTAACTTGAAACTATATTAATGTATAAATAGAAGTGAGGTAATAGATGTGGTAATTTCTATTTTAGTATATTTCTATAAAATCTAGTCTATTTGATCCTTCAAGCGATCTAAAAAGTGTAAATGACATATTTCTAATTGTTCACGAGTTAGATTCTAACTAGGTTAGAAAAAATATGCCAAATTCCAGGCTTTCTTTGTTTGTGTTTTGTTATAACAATGTTGCTCAAGTATCAGAATCCTGTAACCTAAAGTATTTTTAATCCGAATTCCTATGATCGATAAGAATCCTAAAAATACTCAAATAATTTAAAAATTGTTACTGGTGTTGCAAAGTTTATAATTTTATTGTAAACTTATAGAACTGTATATATTTCAACTTTGTTGGTTATTGTCTGTGTTGAAATTAATTATTGAATGTCGTGTAAGGTTAATAAAGTAGCTACAAAATGTCGAATTGTTATAATTAAGATTTCTGTCTAAAAGCCATAGTTTTCTACTTCCGAAACCTGAAACCTTAAGGACTATAAACATGTTTTAAAAACTTTTTGAATGTGAATAGTCAAAGGATAATTTAGCTCAATGTGACACTCTGAAATATATAATCATTACGTTCTTGATTGTACGTAGAATAAACTTTATTTTAAAAAAAAAACTATTGTCGTTTTAATTCACCTCTGGTATAGCATGATTGTTTTTGATAAAATAATGTCATAAAATGGACAATAAAATAATCATCATCACCAGCTCACTATACGTCCCCACCGAGGGGCGCAGAGCCTACCATGTAAGGGGTGACTATGCCATAGTCAACCACGCTGACTCAGTTCGGGTTGGTCGACTTCATACATATCTTTGAATTTCGTCGCCGATAAGCGCAGTTTGAATCACGTAAGAGCCCTGGGTAATTGACATATGAAATACGAAAATCGAAAAACACATTTGTATTGTTCATGGCGGGATTCAAACTCGGGACCTGCAGATTACAAGTCAAGTCAACCCCTGAGCCACCGACGCTCACTAAAATAATGCTGTTAACAAATTATAGCTCCTTATTTCTCAATTGAATTTCGTAATGCAAGAATTAAAATAACTACGACTGAAACATAAGTGTCTTTTGCCAAAGTAAAATAACAAGGCCCCGTTAAATACGGAAAATTTATAGCACTTGCTAATTAAAGCAACAAAGTGATGCTTTGTTCCATTTTACATTCTTGTATAAATATATTGGGACAATTTCATACTTAAAAAAATAAAAGCAATAATTACTACTATAATTCTGAGAACGTTAGTTACGAATTCTCATTTGGTTAAGCTCTTATAACCAAGTCCTCTGTTTATTATTGACGTATACTTTTACGCAGAGTTTAACAGAAGAGCTACAGAGAGGTTCTGTAGAGGTGCAACAGTCAAAGTTATTAGGACCAGGAAGGTGAGGATTTAAGCTTTTTGGATAGCGTCTAGCTTTGAACGATTTGTCCAAAAAAATTGTTTGTTATATTCATATCTGTATTTTTTATCATCACAAATACATATATTATTTTACAGACACTTTTTTATTTTAGATCGTAATATTTTTGCCTAAGGGACACCTATCTCATATCTAAATCCAAGATTACTTAGCTGTTCGAATATATTACAAATTTCGACGATGTACCTAAGGATTTAGGGATTTTATTTTATATGGAATAAGTTTAAGGTAAAATGTAGAATTTTTCACTCCATCGCGTCGCAGACGATGAATTTTTTCATTGAATTAAAGGTTTTCTTCAATTTACCTAAAAGTCGATTTGGATGATTGTTTTAAAATTTTATAAAATTATTTAACTTATTTATACATAGCACTTATTGAATTTAGATTCAAAGTCAAGATTGATATAAAAATGCCTTTAACAAATGACTTCTTTCAAAAGGCATCTGCTTGAGGCTGGAGAGTCACCGATGCTTTATTAACTGTAGGTTTTCACTGTCATAGAATAAGAGTGCTGGGGTCTACCCAAAGTATCTTTAAATTAGCGATATCGCCGATGGAATCGATGACAAAGGTATAAAACTGACAATGACATTTGATAAGTCATGTCATTGTCACGTGTGAAATATCGAACGTCAGTTTCATACATTTTTGACGTTCGCTATAGAATCGCTTCTTAGCAAATGCAATTTTATTGAAACTTTTTTCGTCTTGTTCATTTCTCAATGTGATTATCGTCGTTATGGTTCTAAATATAATTTCCTTAACATAAATAAATACAGATTATATTACTAATCGAGTTCATTTGTAAATCCGTGTGTCCTAATTTAGTGTTAACTCGGGTGTGAACGAATTAAGCTTATCTGTAATCTGTACGTGTTATGTAAATTTGAAACGGGTACGTAATTTTAGGAAGACTTTACGAATATGTTAAGCATATATTACAATAATAATTGTTATTAACATTCATTATTTAGAAGAGGAACTTTAGTATTGGTTAATTAGTGATACGATTTAATCAACAGATGGCGTTCAATTCAATACCACGTGTTTTAGATCACGATGTTGACATTTTGATGACTTTAAAGACATAAAAAGTCTGATACAGGGCGGCTACCCAAATTACATTCGCTACACAATCTGTAGCGAACGTCATAAATGTATAACACTGACATTGACGTTCGATATCTCACACGTGACAATCACAAGATTTAATCACATGTCAATGTCAGTTTCATACAATTTTGTCGATTCCAACAGCGATATCGCTGATCGAAAAGTTCTTTGGGCAGTTCCGCTGGGGTGCTACCCAAAGTTCATTCGTTACGAAGCGAATGTATAGCGAACGTCAATCATGTATAACACTGACATTGACGTTCGATATCTCACACGTGACGATCAAATGATTTTATCGAATGTCAATGTCAGTGTCGTACAATTATGTCGATTCCATCAGCCATATCGATCGACAAGTACTTTGGGTAGTCCCGATTGTCAAAGATTTTGCTACAGATTCTGACAGATGTACGTTGCTCGTACATTTTATGTCGAAAGTCCCACATTCATAAGCGTCACACATTGACTTGCAGCAAACAAATAAACTAGAGAGCTTTCAAGCTCTCGGAGCATTTTAATTAAGCTGCCTTGAGACAAGAACGTGACATGTTTACCTCTATACACGGATTCATTTTGAATTCAGCGACGTAGACAGTTTTAACTAGTTAAGATTTTTAAAAAGATTTACACCTGCAGGGCTGGAAACACGCATTGAAACTTTTATTATTTTGATAATCCTTACATAGTATAAAACAATAACGCTGTCCCTATATATGCTTGAATCTTTAAAACTACGCAACGGATTTTGATGCGGTTTTTTTTAATAGATAGAGTGATTCATAAGGAAGGTTTTCATGTATAATATATTCACAATATAGTGGAGTAACACTGATAATTTAGAGGTTTTTATTATGATGTCGTAAATTAACACATTTTTAGCGCTTACATTGCAAACGCTGCAGTATTTAGTATCAGCATTATACCGATTTGCACCCGTGGGAAGCCGTGGCGGGTCGCTACTATCTTACTAAAATTATAAATGCCAAAGTAATGATATTTAGGTGTATGTTTGAAGGTATCTCTGAGCGGTCCTATCTCTTTTTAATAGACCGGCAACGCATTTGGAGTTCCTCTAGTGTTTGTGAATGTCCATGGGCGTTGTTGACCACTTCGGTGTTCCCACCGCTCGTTTGCCCCTTCTCTTATAAAATGCTTTGTTTGTATTGATATTTGTTTAAAGGTATCTCCGAAACAGCTGAACGGATTTCGATGAAAGGGAGAGATATAGCATAAAGTCTGGAAGAACACATAGGCTAATATTAAGTTTTTTTTAACTTCGCGCGGACGGTGTCTCGGACAGTTAGTATGACATATATGCATTTTAAAATATATTTGTAGATTTTTTTCTATGACTAAAACATAAATAATGGTTATTAATTCGATTGATTTATTTTTGACTAATATAATAAGGAGAATATATTTGTTTTTTTGTATGTATTGAAATAATTTGAAATTTTCACCGTTGAAATCTACACTATCCCCGAGTAACACAGACTATATTTTTTTATTCCGAACAGACGAAGTCAAGAGTAACAGTTAGTTTTTCATAAACTCGATATTTCTGTCCTTTTGAAATCAATCATTGAACAGTATTCACAATTATAACGCTTGATAAATACTTTGATCTTTGACAGACAAACATATTTCAATTTTAAATTAATGGAACGATATGTTTTATTTTTAATTAACTTTTGGCCAAAAAAATCATAAAAAACATCGAATCCTTTATTAATTGGATTATCTATACTAATATTATAAAGAGAGAAACTTTGTATTTTTGTGTGTATTGAAATAACTAAAGAACTACTGGGCAGATTTCAAAAAATCTTTCACCATCAGAAAGCTATATTATCCCCGAGTAACATAGGCTATATCTTTTAGATCTACGCGGACGAATTCGCGAGCAACAGCTAGTTAGTTATAAGGTTATAATTAGTAATTAAAATAGTCTGAGACCTCAGAATTGCTTGCGGCATGTAATATCAATTCCGAACAGCTTATAGTGCTGCTCACCTAAATACTGAGATTACTTCTACGTGCAATCTGGTCTGGGATTTTCCGCACAGCTGTTATTGTATGGAATATTTATAACAAATCATTTTAATTAAACTTAGAAGTATTTTTAATTAATTAATTTATTTATTATTATACTTAAGGTTTGTAAAATTTTCCATTGAAAATTATGATAAGTGTGTCTTTTGTAATGTCATTAAAGAGGGTGGAGAGAAGACAATAAGCTGGCTACAGACGATTAGTTTTAACTGTACAGGTCGACTGCCCTGTTAAAACTGACGTGTGTAAGCAAAACTGAGAACTGTACATGTCGACTGTGTAGTTCAAATTAACTTGTGTACATCAGTTAAAACTGCACAGTTAAAACTAATCGTCTGTAGCCGGCTTTACATAAATATGACAGTTATGACATAGATACAATTCCACAATAAAAAATTAAGTTAAAGCTTTTTCGATGACAACATAAATAAAAAAAGTCATAGGACACTTTTTTAAATGAAGATTTCAAGTATTCTGTCCCACAAAAAATCTCATTTGAGAAATCCATTTCACAATGTCTAGAGTT
>QDHC01001247.1:363531-380386 GCA_013186455.1 Papilio dardanus tibullus
ACTCGGTAAATCACTTTCAGTAAAACTACAATAATTCAAACGTACCGATGTTAATGTATTTCAAATAGATTTTTTCATAAAGCTATGTCTAAAATAGGCCAGAAAGTAAAATTTAGGAATGATGACTTTTACATACAACAACCTCCTCGTGATGTAAGTCTCTTTTTTATTTTCTATTTCGTCAACTATTTTAGTATTGTTACCTAAGCAAAAGATATACATTTAAGTAAACTTTTTTCCTCTGTGTTTGTGTTTGGGTTTATAGATTATTGATAGCATATCCAGTCTGTTATTTACCGACTAATACGGTTATTATGGCCGTTTTCACCAACAATCCCTAAATTTTAGGTATCCCTTTTGCATATTAAATGTCTCCTAACACTACTTTTGTTTTCACCAACAGTTATGTGTCACTTTAGATATCAAATCAATTCAGGTATGAGTTAGATTTAGGGAGACACTTAAGCAAAAAGATATTAGACCTATTTAAAACTACTTTAGAGGTTCGTTGGTGAGAACCGGCATTAGACTAACAATAGTTACATTATTACTATGTTTAGGAATTCTTGACACTGATGCAGCAGATATTCGACTACGCTCGTTATTTTGGTATAGCTGGCTCAAGTAAATATTACTGGAAGATATGGGGAATTATACTACTAGTTTGTTTAACCGCTGTCGAAATTGGATCCATTTGGAAAGTGGTAAAGGCACTCGCAGGTTGGGCGGTCAGCACCACAGGACATAGTGAGTACTAACAATTATAGTTAAGAAAGATCCAGGCCCTGCGGTCCAGTGCGGAGTGTATGGTTTTTGAACCTTTTTGGTGTTTTATCTTGTTTATCTGCAGGTTTCCTAACGATATTTCACATAAGAATGTCCAAAAAATCTTTAAAAATCGAGATACAAACATGTTGGGGATCGAACCCAGGACCTCTAGATAGTTCAGTGCTTAAACCACTGAGCTAGCGACATAATAACATATTAAATTGCGTAAATATTCAACTATTTTAACAAACGTCTACTTAATTTGCAAAGGAAGTGTCACTGCACGGTTGGCGGGGGCGACACTGTACGCTAATGCTGTATTGTCTCTCATACTGACTTGGAGAATATCAAGCTCATGGGAAAAGATAGCAAACTATTGGATTATAATAGAGCAGAAATCCCGTATACCTAAAGATGAATATTTAGACAAGAAAATGATTGCCGTGGAACTGTTCTTTATTATATTTGGTTTAGGTAAGATATCATTTACAAATTAATGTCAGGCAAAACCTAAACTCGACGAATCGAATAACACATCACTTCCCAAAGTCATGGAATCTTTAACAAGAAAACATATTACGTACGTACCCAAGTTTATTATTTTTCTGTCATCGGACAAGGTTAAAGTGACTAATATTTCTATGAAATCACTAGAATTAGGAAGCGAATGATAACTTATTAACGTGTATGTGACTTAAGCTGGGTTCTAAAGAATGTTACAAGGTGCAGTGGTACGTAGCACTGCGTTACATGAATGCTCGCTAACGTTGGTTTTACCCAGTTCACTCTTTGTTTCTTACAGCTGAGCACACAATGAGCATCCTAGCAGTGATTGGATTGGATTGTCCGCCTTCACATTTACTGAAGAGATACATACTTGTGTCACATGGATTTCTATTGCAGCCATGTTTGTATAACAGTTTATTTTTAATTCCACAGCAATACTAAAGAGAAATACAATAGGATTTTGTGGGAATGTTTTGACCGTGGAAACGAAAGTAAAGTTTACATTGTAAATTGAAATTAGAAAAACATAACATGGACAAAGTTCCTATTTTTGTTTTCGAAGGGGACATCTTAAAATAAACCCTGCCTTCATGGACATGGTTCTTAGACGTAGAAAGTAAACCTGAGCGAAGAACTGATTTTATCAAAACGCTTGGTTTATAATAGGTATTTTATTTTTAATATGAAGTTGATGTAAGATGCTGCTTGTTTTGCAGATGATTATTCAGTGCCAGTTGCAATTTTATTAATTGTAATAAGTACAGTCGCGACTATTTTGTGGAACTTTCAAGATCTTCTATTGGTTCTTATAAGTTTGGGTTTGGCTTCGAGATATCGTAGAATCAATTCCTATGTCGCTAATTATTGCGCTAAAAATAAAAAGGAAACTGTCTCTAAGGTATTGGACTTTTATAATTGCTGCCTTAAGTATGCCCGCGAGAAATAATTTGGCCATCTTATTTAAGAAACGTGATTGGAACTTATTGAACAACTCTCGTGCAATATAGCCTGGGTAACTTTACTAGTAATTTCTCACGAAATATTTTAGAGTGCTTATTTTGAAGTAAAATCAAAACGAAGTCCATATTGAATGAATAGTAGGTACTAGAAACTACAATCAATATTTTCTTGTAAAATAAAATTACAGAATTCAAGTACTGTAGAAATATTTACATGGCGTAAAATAAGAGAGGCGTATGTAAAGCAGGCGACGCTCGTGCGGAAGGTGAATGACACAGTCGGAGCCCTCATACTGCTGTCCAACTCTTGTAACTTTTACTTCACATGCTTGCAGTTGTTTTTAGGAATCACGTAAGTAAGCGATGTTGTACATGTTTATATTATTCCAGGGCACAATCATGCTCATCCTTACTTTCCTATCCCACTCTATGTGGGTTGGTGCATCAGGTTTTCGTTATCCAGATCGTTTTTTCTTTTTTATATCAATCGTCACTCCTCTTTACCGACTTCCAACAGAGATTATCATCATCATCATCATATGGAGGATTGGTCCATTATCTACTTTTCTTTATACTTCTCTATCAACCGTCATATTTGGCTTTACCCCTATTTATAAAAGGAACAAAATAACATGTTTACTTCAAGAAACTGTCATAGCACAAAGTCACGGTTAACAAACTAGACTAAAAATAAGAATTATTTTTTTTACTTAACACTAAGAATCGGTTAAGATTAATGTGAGCAAAGTCTGTCTGGAACAGATCAATTAAAAGACGAAGACTTTACATTGATAGCTTAATTTTAATTCAATTTTATCTAACTAAATTGCAAACTTATCTGGCGTAGAGAGAGTGGCTAAGATCTACAATTAATTTACTTGGAAATAGTAAATGAAATAGATGACGATACACAGTAAGGTTCATATGACAATTTAAATATAATTATACGAGGGTTTCCCGGAACTGTTGTTCTTTACTTTAAACTTTGGATACGAAGCCACATAAGTTTGCCGCATCGTATTATTTTCAGTCAAGGAATGACGGATACCGGTCTAACACAAATGTACTATTTATCCTCATTCATTTGGTTATGTCTGCGGACTACGTTGGTGGTTCTCTCCGCCGCTGATGTCAACGTCAGCTCTAAAGGCGCACTGCCTCATATTTTTGAGTACCCAACAGAAGACTATAATTTAGAGGTAAATAAAATTATTCCTGTATTATTGTCTCCTTGACTTTATCCAATTTTATGTAGAACACCACAGGTTTCGCTCTTACAAATCAAGCTGTCATTTGTCATTTCGGTTGTCACTTGTTTCTTGATTATATCACCGTTTAGACAATTCATTTATTTCTTAGGCAGTCACCTACAATCTTTACTAAAAATAAGTCGCAATAAAAATGTGTTTTTTTGTATGTTCATCTCAAAACTGAACTTATTTAAATTGTTTTTAAAATATTATCACTGAAAGAGTTGGTTGATTTCAGATAGAAAGGCTTCAATATCAATTAAGTAAAGACTATGTTGCTTTAAGCGGGATGGGATTCTTTTTTCTAACAAAATCGTTGCTTCTACAGGTAATTCCCGTTTTATTTAGTAAGTAAAGGAATATTTTGCAATAGTTATCCGTTCTCGAATTTCGATTGAAATTAAATAAACATTGATTCGAAGTTATAGTTTTCTTAAAGCAATATTTCAGTTTAAAATAAGATTTCTTGAAATAAAGTAGAGAAAAAAAATTGTACTTCTTGACTTACAAGTTCTGAGTCGTGAAGTACATTTTTTTCTCACAAGTAAACGTGCATAAACATAAATATGACACATAGATTAAATAAAGTACGCTATACTAACTTTGTAACGGTTTGTTTATTTATTTGAATTGCCAATAAATTCAAAAGTAAATAATTTCAGATGGTAGGTGCAGTGGTAACATACGAGCTGGTGCTCATACAGTTCGATGATGCTGATCACAATTCTACAGATCCGATAAATGCTACAATGATATAATTGGTTTACATAAACTGTATTGGCAAATACGCCGGGATATGCACGTTTTTTTACTATGTGAAGCATGCCTAAGCTTACTTTTTTTGTTTACTTCATTTATTTCGTTTACTAGAATTAGAACCAAATATTTTGTATTTAAAACAATATTCTCAGTATTTGCATTCACGCTGACAGCCTATACAAAAATCATTGCCTTTTAAATGCACCTTCGCGTGTCTGAAAATTGACATTTAATTAAAGTTTACATTATCTGTATTCAATCTTAATATACGATGTAAATATAAAAAAAGTTCAAAAAAAAAATCAAGATTTAAAAAATCTATGAAATCTACTTCATATAATTTTTTTAGCATTTTACATAAGTTTGTAATAACGATAATTAAGTTAAAACATAAAGTAAATTATTAATAATGTATTTAAGTGACCTTAGGTGATTTTTGTATAATGGGAATGAAAGATATCCAAGATACTTATATGTTTCTTAGGTAATAATAAAAAACTTACTATGTCTTTCTTGTTATTAGAAAAGTCGCTTAACTTAATTGGAAGTCTCAAACGAAACTTTCAAGT
This sequence comes from Papilio dardanus tibullus, assembly GCA_013186455.1. Classification (NCBI taxonomy): domain Eukaryota; kingdom Metazoa; phylum Arthropoda; class Insecta; order Lepidoptera; family Papilionidae; genus Papilio; species Papilio dardanus. Next base: position 368,344 of record QDHC01001247.1, read on the forward strand.
TAATTAAAACTTTTGCTATTAAAATTGTGACATTTTCAAGTGACATTCTTCCTTTTCGTAAATTAAGTGATCACTTTGAACTGACGATTGAAGTATCACAGCATTCACAGCTAATTAAACATTTTCTGTGATTTTAATTTAAAACTTTTGCTCTTTTAATTGATTCTTTGTTTTCTATTGTCAATTGTTTTGTCGTAATTATTTTTATAAGCCTTATCAAATGTCATTATTAATTAAAATAAGGATTTGATCAGTTACCTAATTACAATATGATTACTTTATATTTCACCTAAACGATTTGTTCACGTATCTCTCTATGTTCCTAATTATGATATGTTTACTAAAATCACATACTATCTGATAAGATTTTGAGAATCTAAGAACTTAAATATGACCTTTTATATACAATTTACATTTTTTTATATTATAAAGTAGCAAACGACCAAGCGGGCACCTGGATTCGTTGAAATAGCGAAGCGTCCGCTGCCCATAGACATCTGCAATTGCAGATACGTTGCCTACCCTTTATTTACGGAGGAGACGCACAGCAAGAGGATAATTACTCTTCCTATACGTTCCCTCCCCGCTATATCCACTTCCCCTTCTCATCATTTCCTTATAAGAAAAGGATAGGAAGGAAAAGTAGACTAAAATTAGGCCTTATGTTTTATTGCAACAATAAAACCATGCTTAGTAAGGGATCAGATGCCTTTATCGTTTACAGATGTTACATACCGTTTTATTATAAGAATATGGTGTACATGCTTTTGATTTTAATATGTAACACAACATTACATTGCTTTAAAATATAATTTTTTTCAACACATTTCAATAGACATTTAGAAATAGTTTTTTTCATGATAATTCTCTCAAAATTATATTTGAACTTTAATAAAAATTCTAACATACTTTGATAAAAAATATAATTTTTACATGCGAGTAATTTTACGAGACAAAGACTGGAATATTTTGTAGCCGGCCGTAAATGCAGAGTGAGTTGTGCGCTGTCAAGCGGAATAATTACCAAAACTGCACCGCATGTTACATGCTAGAACGACTTGGCATATTATGAGGTAAAAAGACATTTTTCATAATTTCAGACACAGACAAGTTTACACTTAGTGATTTAACTAAATTCAGTAATATTTATAGGTGGTTTATACATTAAAAGAACGAATTGAAATTTCAAAGAGTAAAAAAAAGGCAATTGGAGAGAAAACGTGGAAATGGTGTAGTTTGATTTGCAAAACAGTAGAACTGATTCGTAAGAGTTTGGCATTATAAAATGTTAATGAATAAAACATATATCACAAAAATACAATGGGACTTGATGGTATTTACCTTTTTTACAGATAACATATTTAAAATATCACCTATCTGTAAATTGAAATAATTTACATAAACTAAGATATCGTTTGGCTAAAGCCCAGTTCTCCAAATTTCCTGGCTATTAAAGTTCGTGCCAATTCGTGAAGTTTTTCGTTTTAAACTTAAAATAAGCAATTTGTTTTAGGATTATCGTATTAAAGCATTTAAAGTTTGACCTATATTCTTTACGACCAACCAATAAAGCATAGTGCGCCAGGTAAGAAAAACTTTTTGTTCTGTGACGCTGTGTTATTTATTTTATATATTTGACAAGATGTTTCTAGGAAATTATTTTCTTATTTTCTGTAAATAGGTATAAAAATTGTCACTTTTCAAGTATAATTAACTTCTATGAAGAGTTCATGAATAAACTCAAGAAGGCCGGTATTAAAAGCACGCGTAACCGTCGTGTATGCATGCGTAGATTTATGAATGTAGAAGAAGCTAGGTGTGTCAGGATTGAGCCCAATAGAGGTCCGTTGTCTCTCTCTGTGTACTCCTCTGGGTTACGGGCGTGAGTTATATTGTTGTTGTTCCATGATAACCCTTTTGTATCGTTTTAAGTGATGACATGCTTTTACTCTTACTGGTTAAGGGTCTTACCTTGTCACGGACGTTAAATTAGTAACGTTAAAAGACTGACCTCATATTAAGGTACGATTTAATACTTGAGCTAACATTACAATTTACATGACAATCGAATTTTTGTTTAATACGAGTACTTTATGTTTTTTCCTTCTTAATTATAAGAGAAGGGCACAATGTTAAGTTTTAGTTAAGTTTTTGGTATCGAAGAGAAATTACTTTTTTTTGTTACACTTAGCTAGATTGATAAAATATGCTAATTAAAAATAACACCTAGAAATGTTACGTTCAAAATTAAATGTCCAAAAGTAATTAAGCACTTAGTAAAATAATATTATTAAAATTAATTTCATCTAAAACCTTTAGAAAACAATTTAATAAACTAAAGCTTCGGTATTCAAATGGTTTTGTTTTCTCTTATTAATCACGACAATAATTTATTAACCAAGTAAACGATAATTAATTTGTTTTAAGCCAATTAATAATTTGAAGTCGTTAAAACTTTATTGTCCAGAAATAATTTCTCTTATTGCAAAATTAACGTCACAAAATTGTTATAAATGTTTAAACGATTTTACTACTTACTTTTATATTTATTTTATAAATGAACTGGCTTTTGTTCTTGGCATTGTTCGTGTGGAATTTAAAAAATCCAATGTCAAAATATGTATTAAACATAAGCTATGTTACTCAGTGATGATGTGGCTTTCTAACGACAAACAAATTTTAATCTGTCCCGTAGTTTTTGAGTTTATTCATTACATTAAAAAATACTTATTTTTTTCTTATTAAACCTTTATATTAAACCTTCTTCTATACTAAACCTTACAGCAAATATAACGTTGATAAATATAGGTACCTATTACGTTTCAGATAGACAAAAGTAAGAAATACTTATCAATAAAAGTAAATTCTTCTTAATTTATAAAAAAAATAAGTTTTCAGAAATAACATAATCTATTCATAAATTGTCATAAAACTTTTGTTATTATAAAAACGAAATTCATAATCGTGCTCATTAGGGCTGCCAATCAAAGTCTGTTACAGATTGCGTAAAAAATTGTAAGATTTTTCCTTTTAACAGAACAATAGTTAGCAAAAAACAACCTTTTTTAAATTGTCATAATAAATACTAAGAAGCTTTTATTCTGTAAAAAATAATTTTGTCGATAATCTGGGACGATGGGCAGAGTCCTAGGGACTTCTCAACAGTCACGAGCCATATGTCGTTAGAATGGTCTTTGCTAATACTTTTTTTGTATCAATGTAAATTGTAGCTTATGGGGTTCTCGAGTTATTGTCAAAAAAAATTGCAAAATGTACATTTTCAATTTGCTTCTACTAAGAGCAGACTTACATCTATTGTACTGAAGTTTGTCATTATTCATAGGTAATAGGGTAGGGAGTCGGGTAGGGATATTTATTTTATAAGGTGCCAAAAGACTAAAAGGCGATCTGGACTCGCCGAAGTAGCGAAACGATCGCCTAATGAGCGCGGGAAGCATTATGTTAGTCCACTTTACCTCCCCGTCTTTATCTCAAAAGGAAAGCATGGAAAGAATAGGAGAATTTGGCAGGGTAGGGGACGCATAGGAAGGGAAAATATCCTGTTCCAGTGAGTCTATCCTCTGTTTCGTCAGGACGGTAGAAAAAGCATCTGTAATAGCAGATGTCGCTTCACTCTTTCGGCGAATCCACGTGCCCGCTTACTAGTTAAACATAGTTTTTTTTTAAATGTCCCCACCCCTCTTCCAACTCTATTCCCTGCAAATTTATTTTTACAAATCACCGACAGAACATTTCAATCTGCAAATCAAAGATAATCTTGAAGTTGCAACGAAAGCGATTTTTTCAACTTTAGTATACTTTAAAGTATTTTCTAAAATTACAACAACGCATAAATCTTTGGTTAAATGTATAAAAAATGTATAAAGAAAACATCGGAATTAATAGGAATAAATATATATTATGTTTTAACAATAATAATATACAAACGTAAAAGTAAAAATACGAGTTTTCAAATTATATTAACTTTAGAAAATTGATACAAAGTGCTATTCCTTCGTACCATGGCATTCTTGGCTCTGTTCCAACCCAAAGAAAAAAACTTTTTCTCTCCATTAAAACCACTTAATTTTTTAAACATCTAACCAAAAATGTTTTACCCGACGTTCTTACGGTAAGGAACCTGAACATCGTGATGCAACCTGCGCATATCGGCGAAGAAATTCAAAGGTATGTGTGAAGTCACGCAAAATACACGCTAGTCGTGGAGTTGTGGAAAATTGGAGCTCATCATGGGTCCAACTACTACATCACGGTTTTTATAAAAAAAAATTATGTATAATTTTCGTCATGTTTTTAAGGTTACTACTTTTAAAATATGTTCAAAAAGAATCTTTTGTTAAAGTGAATAACATCATTATGGATAAAACGTTTTCATATTCATACTAAAGAATATTTTCCTCTGAACCTATTTCCAGTATGGGTGTTATCCTTGAGCTTTATCTACGTTGTAATCAATTCATTATTTACGAGAGGCGTCTGATCTAATTCTGTTATCGCTCGCTTGCTCAAAAGGAAAACTAAGAAAAGGATAAAAAATAACTAAATATTATGTAAAATATAATATTATAATCACCAGAATTCAATAACTGACACAATTAAATGACCGAATTTAATTAAGATAGTATTTTTTGATGTGACAAGGGAGGTCTGGAATAAGTCCACGGCGCCTACGCACAGTATCTTAGTAAAATGACAATTACTTGCGCCTTGCGCAAATACCCAAAGAACATGCGCCACAAAGCGATTCGATAGCGAAGATCAAAAATAACAATCGACTATGAGGTTCGATATCTCACACGTGACAAGCACATGACTTATCAAATGTCAATGTCGGTTTCATACATTATTGTCGATTCCATCAGCGATATTGCTAATCGAAAGATACTTCGGGTAGACCCCCTGACCCACTAAAACATCTCGTTGTCCATCACTGGTATACGACTGATGTCCCTGTATTAATCACGATTAAATATGAATATTACAAGTTGAGAAATTATAAGGTTAGGTATAAATAACAAGACCAGACGTCCCGTTTTAAACGAGACTGTCTCGTTTTCCAGTCGTGTCCCTTACTACCGCAAGAAAATTAGAATTGTCGGCCGGGCGGACCTGGCGTACGGTGTGCGAGAACGAGAGACGACACGACAACAGCCGTATGACAATAGCGAAAACGTTATCCCGTTTTGGGTCCAAAAAATATGGTCACGTTATATACACCTTTATATATGTATTGACAAATTCACTCCCCGATTATTTGATGTATGGTGCGCTATTTATTCGGTCTAAAGGCAAATGAGAACAGTAAAGGTTTATACGTTCAACAAACTGCCTTCAAACGCAATAAATCGTATATATTTGACTGCCGAACGAATCATAAATATTACATTCGAATATTTATCATAGTCCAACAAAAATATGATACACAGTTGAAATATGAATATAACAGTGTTTATAAAATACTAGCTGTTGAGCGCGACTTCGTGCGCGTGAAATAAAAACATATAGCACATGTTACCCGGGGATAATGTAGCTTTGTAATGGTGAAAGGATTTTTGAGGTCGGCCCAGTAGTTTTTGAATTATTTCAATACATACAAATTACAAAGTTTTTAATAATATTAGTATAGACGATCAAATCAGTGGTTGTCTCACGGTAAAAAATACGTTGTTTTTTTAATTAAGTGTGCTTAAATTAAACTATTTTTTTTTAAATAATTTTAAAATCAAATAAAATTTTCATGACTTAACATTACGTAAAAATGCAGTTCACATTTCCGTAATATTTATCTGTGTAAAAGAGGATTATAATTTTAACGTAAACTTTGCCGAATTTTGTTCGAAATTTTCATAAAATGATTAACGCGTTTAAGGCAATTCTTAGAAGATTTTCGTAAGAGTGGGATTTAAATTTACATTTTACTGCCGTAACATCCTGTCAAAATAAATTATACTCATATTTCATATTACTTTTGGCAATTAATTTATTAAAGCAGGTGAATAATTGAGCTTACATTCCAAGAATAATATCAAGAGTAATAATTTAATTCTATGAGAAAAATTGTTGCGTTTAATACATTAATTTACGACATTTTTTCATTATAATTATTAAAAACAAAAGCAGCAAAGACTGTTTTTCTATCCTTTGACTATATTTTTTTCATAATTTAAGTTAAGTAGTGAATTTTATATTTCTAAGCTAACTTTATATAACATAGGAATACTGAAACATAATAAAAAAGAGGGTACTCCTCCCTCAAAGGCCGGCAACACATCTGTGGTCCCTCTGGCGTTGCAGATGTCCGTGAGCGTCGGACCAAATAATTTAGTTGATCCGCTGATCGTTTGCCCCTTCACCTATAAAAAATAAACTTAAAAATTCAGTACCACAACTCTAACGGTCAATATAAACAAAGTCGAACATCGTAACAAAATGGCCGTCCTACACGTTCATTAATTAAATGGAAACGAAGCTAAAAACTTTTTAATTATTTTGATTCAGTAATTAGTTTACAAAATACGTGATACATTTGTTCTATCAACATTCGAATGCTCAAAAGTTTATTTTAATTCAAAACTAAAAACTATGTAAATGAATAGAAAATGTTGCAATTAACGTTAACACGGCTACAAATGGTCAGTTTTAAATGTATAGTTCAACTGTAATCACTGTAAAAAACTGACATACACACGTCAAATTGTACAGTTCTCTGGTATGTCACACGTCAGTTTTAACTTCGCTGTCGAACTGTACAGTTAAAACTGTGTGTCTGTAGCCGGCTTTAAAGCAGCAACACTTAGATATTGAATATTCATTAAAATTAGATTTATAATTCACATTTCATACAATACAAAACCCATTTCCGCTCAGTTATAGAGAACGAAAATTAAAAGTAAGCATTCGTGAAAGTTATTTCCCTAACGGCTGCCCGTCTTGCTCTTCGGAGAAAAGTGGTCTTTCATTCGGAGTTTAGATTAACAATCTTAGCATTTACATTTATTTAATTTTAAGTATATCTCTATTTACATATATTTTATAGAACACATTTTACTTTAACAAAAAAAACATATATAAAAATAATTCACCACTAGCTGCGGAATCCAATGACTCCAGCAACCAGTGATCAGGCTGCAGAGAGACAAACCTTCTCACTATGCGTGCGATCTCCTAAATGACCCCCTTTTGCATCGAGCCGTTAATGCAACTGTTGGCTGTGTTATTTAATTCCTTATTATTACATTTAGAATGCCATCATACCGTCTCTCTCTTTACGGAGATTCGTAGCAGTATGTGTTACTTTTCCATACATCTCTCACCTCAATTTGGCTCGATCCTGACACACCTCTCTCGCTTCTTCTACATTCATACATCTACGCATGCATACAGACGGTTACGCGTGCTCTTAATATCGGCCTTCTTGAGTAATTCTTCAACTTGAACGGTATAAGTCCGCCTCGGGCGACTCCGTCCTACACTGCCACTCACTTTCGCATCATAAATCTTCTTCGTCAATCTGCATTCATTCATCCTCTCAACATGTCCAAACCATCTAAGCATACCATTTTCAATTCTACACACAACATCTTGTTCAAAACCACATTCTTTTCTTACAACACTATTCCTAATCCTATCATTCACTCTTATTTAAATAAAAAGTAACAATAAACGTATCCCAACTTTGATGCTGAAAACATGAACTACCTTACTCCCAGAGAGACAAATATAAATTGACAGTTGACGGATTATTTTGTTTTCGTCATTGTCACCTGAATGATATATGAACACTACGTAAAAGCTTTTTCTACTATCTTTTTATTTAAAATATTTTTTATTTAATTTCAATAGTGAAAACAATGCAAGTAAAATACAATGTAATGTAAAAATAAATAATAAAAGTCGATTATTTTATCATCGTGTTATAAATAATATTTTTATGTTACAATAACTTGTCTAGACAACACCTAACTACCTTACACGTAAAAATCGTCATAAAAAGCTGGTAAAGCCAACGGTTATCACAATAAAAATATAACATTACATTTCATACATTAAACACTTTCAACATATAGCAACCATCTCCAGATTTTCTCCATGAGAAAAACAATTAAAAGTAAGTCTGTTTACGGTTGAAGTTTTAAGTCGAATGAGATTATAATCAAGACATGCAGAAAATTATATGTAGAAGGAAGTAAATATTTCAATCAAGCAAGGCTTACTGTCAGACAAGTAAGTTGAGAGAGACGTTGAATGATTATGAAGTACAGTCAAACCTGGATAAGTGGCAAACCTCTTTAAGTGAGAGACATTCTCTGGTCTCGCCGAGCTGCCTCCAAAAGCGAGAAACTCGGAGTAGAGAGAAACCTCTATATGCGATATAAATATCGCGGTCCCTTAGATTCTCGCTTATCAAGGTTCTACTGTATAAGTATAATGTAAAACATTTCAATACACGAACACTTTACTTCGCTTTAGCTTTTATATGAGGTGAATAAAAGTTTTTTTTAAATAGTGTCTCGGCGAGCACTAGCCACTACAGGCCAACTCCTTGTTCGCTCGCTGCTTGCTCGTCGCACGTCTTTCTTACTTTTATAATTTTTGAATGTTAATTGTTAATGTCATTCTTTTAATAGTCTTCCTATATATTTTTTTGGAAAAATCTTATTAAATATAATTAGATTGTCCCGTCCCCTGTCTTTCTTCATTCTTACCTTGCCTTCCTGATACTGAGCTATCGGAGGTAAAAAAATGGTCCTTCGAGCCGGATACAATAGTGTAACGTTCACTCAAAATTGTAGGACATTCATATTTATTATTCTTGTCATGTTTCTTGTACAATTTCCTTTTGGTGAGAAAACAAGCGACGAGATGATATGCGCGTGTTCAGGAAATATAAGTTGGATAATGTTAGGCCTTTTTCTTTTTGTTGTCATTTAAGCTGAACTCTAGAGTGTGATCTGAAGTAGGTATTAGGAAATGGTGAAGATAGCTTTGTGAGCAAAATCGCCTATTTAGAAATAATATTGTAGTGTTTGCAAAAACTGTAACAGACTCTTAAACAGTACCAGTACAGTAAAGATACGCGTGTATTCAAGCGATGAAATGCAAAACTATGTTATTAACAACATCTACTTAATAACTACATAGTATAATACAAAGTCACTTTCTCTGCCCCTATATATGTTTAAATCTGTAAAACTACGTAACGGATTTTGATGCGGTTTTTATTGGATAGAGTGATTGAAGAGGAAGGTTTTACAACGTTTACAATTTGTATTTATTGTAGTATTAGCATTGAAGCCGTGCGACGCCGGGCGGGTCGCTAGTAGCATAAAAAGGACAGCTGTGTTTCTAATTGCACATTAATTTTCGTAATGAGCCAAGTTTATACAATACCAGCTTGCGACAAAGAACAAAAAGAATAAATCTCATTACAAGCCCTTATTAAATAATAATAATGATAAGAGCGTCGGTGGCTCAGGGGTTTGGCTCTTGACTTTTAAGCTGCAGGTCCCGAGTTCGAATCCCACCATGTACCAATGTGTTTTTCAAATTTTCGAATTTCATATGTACATATTTACCCGACGCTCTTACGGTGAAGGAAACATCGTGAGACGACCTGCACATATCGGCGAAGAAATTCAAAGATGTGTAAAGTAGACCTATGGCCTAGTCACCCCTTTGGGGGATAGGCACCGTGCCCCTCGGTGGGGACATATAGTGAGCTGGTGATGATAATTAAAATGATTAATTAAACTCGTATAATAGAGACACCCACTAAACTAGCTGTTACTTGCGACTCTATCCGAGCGGAATTAAAGACAAAAACTAAGTAAGTAATCTATGAGTCTTGGACTATGTTCCGTTAAGTCGTTTTGGAGTTACATTTAAACAACTATCCATCAATTCATCGTAACTTTGGAAATTATAATATCGAAAAGATTATGTTTATTATTTCTAAGCCGAAGATGAATTAATTTATTATTTTGTCTATTAATCTAAAAGTTGTAAATTAATCTCTGTTACTTCTCCGCTTGACCGTTTATTCTCATAAATACCCGTTCGCTAAAAGCTGTAGTTTCCGCACGAGTAATTCATATTCAAAGCATTAACTTTACACTAGTTAATGTTTGGTACAACTTTATACAAGTTTTGCACTTTCAATGTTTGGGTTATATTAAATGTAAGCTTTTAGATGTTTCATCATTGAAATTTAATTTAAACTTAAACAATAGCTTATTTTATAGTTATCTGTACAGATTTGAGTAAAACTTTATAATATTTCTATCAACAATTTTATTAAAACTAATGGCTAACTGAAACAAACATTAATGTAAGTGTGGTTTAGAATCTAAAGCCGACTACAGGTGCTATGTTTTAACTGTACAGTTTTTTATTATTTTATTAAGTGGCAAACGAGCAAGCGACCGCTGCAGATGCGTTGCCTACCCTTAATCTTCGGAGGAGACTTACAGCAAGAGTATAATTCCTCTGCCTATGCGTCCCCTCCCCCGGAAATTCCACTTCCTCTTCCCATCATTTCTTTGTAGAAAAAGAATAGGAAGGCAAAGTGGATTAAAATTAACGCAGTTCGACTGCACAGTTAAAACTGATATGTGTAACAAAACTGGGACCTGTACAGTTCGACCGTGCAGTTTAAATTGACGTGTATCATTTTTAACTGCACAATCGAACTGTACACTTAAAACTGTGGATAAAACTGGACGTTTGTAGCCGGCTTTACAGACGTCAACATTTGTATGGAATTTGAATTAAATGTGGTCTAATCAGACTGTTAGACGTTTCAGTAATCGGCCTTGAGTAAAACTGGACTATAGAGTGTAGAAATAACAAGACATTTTTATTATAGTATGTAATATCTTTTCATAAACATATCGTATTTTGTTTTTATTTAAACCCGTGCAATTCATTTAAATAGATTTTATTCAGAAGGTGCGCGTTAAAATATGACGACTCTGATGCCAACATTAAAAAAATCGTTGACTTTTATTTTATGCGATGAAAAATGTCTTTTACAAACTACGTTTAAAATGTCTCTGTAACACTTTTAAGTTTTTTTTTCATATTATAAAGTGTCAAACGAGCAAGCGGCAACTAGGATTCGCTGAAATAGCGAAGCGACAGCTGCCCATAGACATCTGCAATTCCGAATGCGTTGCCTTCTCTTAATTCAAGGAGGAGGAGAAGTGTTTTATCGAGGAACCATGCTTATAATTTTATTCCCTAACGCAACATGGACGTTACCCAAGGTACATACGCTACAAAGCGAATCGATAGCGAACTATAAAAAAAAAAACAAAAACCGCCTTCCAAAAAAATAACCTCTGACAAAATGCACTAAAAAGTAACAAAATAATTTCGATTTTGTGGCTAACTTTAAGAGGCAGAAAAGTCTCTTATTTCTTGTAACTATTATGTCTATAATGTACAATAACAATTGGTATTTTGAAGTCGAAGTCAGACAAAACAAAAAAATGGGACCAAATGACACACACTACCTTTCGAATAAAAAAGAATTATAAAAATCGGACAACCAGGAGCCGAGTAATCTGTGAACAAAAAAAATAATACAGACGTATTGAGAACCTCCTCCTTTTTTGGAAGTCGGTTAAAAATGTATGGAGCTGAAAATGACGGTCCATATCTCACACGCGACTAGCACATGACAACGTCATTGACAGTTTCATACATTTTTGTCGATCCCATAAGCGATATCGCAAATCGAAAGATACTTTGGGTAACCCCCCAATGCATTTAATATCTCTTAGTAAATCTGTGTACGTTGGTTTAAGTTGTGAAGATTATACAAATTAATCAATATTGTAATCGATTTTCATTCGATGTGCGGTCGAGAGTTAATTTTTACACTCGATTCGAAACCAATAATTGCATTCCGAATCGTAATCCAATTAACTCGGGTGAGTAACGCAGCCTTCCGCAACGGCCATCCGTCGACACTACTGTGGTTTATTTGATGTATTATATAAGTTATATTTATTTAATTTAA
>QDHC01001247.1:412200-443864 GCA_013186455.1 Papilio dardanus tibullus
CGATCCGCTGCTCGTTTGCCCCCTTCTCCTATAAAAAAAGCTGTCTTTAGTGTTCTAAGAAAACGCTATATTATCAAAATAAGTTCACTTATTTAAGAATGCAAATAGGATGACCATACTTATACCCATTTTTACCAACCAACCCCCAAAGTAGTTTTAGATAGGTGTCTTTTTGCTTAAGGGTCTCCCTAAATCTAACGGTTCCCTTGCGATCAAAAGTGACACTTAACTGTTGGTAAAAACGAAAGTAGTGTTAAGTGTCATTTAAAATGCGTTAAGGGTTACCTAACATTTAGTGATTGTTTTCTTTTTATTTTATTATTTGCTATTTTTAGTGGAACACCTATTCAGTATGATAGCGGCGATTGGTTTTCAATGTTGTTCTCTTGAAGAATGTTTTCAAAAGTACATCTTAATTTCACATGGATTTTTGATACAACGATGTAAGTAACCAATTTACTTTTACTAAGCCCGCATTCAGACGAGCGCTAAAAAAGTTGCGGTAGTTAGGTATTCAGATGGAGGCGTTTTTAAATGTCAATTGTCCTACGGTTGCATTATGAGCGCTAGATGAACGAAACAAGGTTGATTTTACTATGTTCGTAATGACGAAATCGTTAAAAAAGCGCTACCGCCGACGTGAAAATGCAGACGTGTGAATGCAGGCTAATACTCGTATGAAAGATAAATGATAAAGCCTTCATCATGTTTTTTGTAGATGAATATAACTTATGGTTGGCGATACCAATTTTTATTTTAAGTAAATTAGCAACAATTTTATGGAACCTACAAGATTTGATCATAATATTGATTAGTATGGGTTTAATATCTCGATATAAAATGCTAAATATGTACACGAGAAACTTAATTCGACGTGAAAATATGAACAAACGAAATGTAAGTTAAAAACGTTAATTAAGACGCCATCTTTTCTAGTTGTAATCAAATCAAGTCCTTTTAATATAATCGTGAAAATAAACAGATAAGTAATTCAAAATAAAATTATCTAAAAATCTCAATACTTTTTCTGAAGCCGACTACAGCGCAGGCAAACTGTATCAGTTAAAACCGTGTGTAGGCAAACTGAGAACTGTACAGTTCGACTGTGCAGTAAAAACTGAACGGCTTAACCTATTCACTATCTGGAAGGGCTTTAAGATTGCATTCTTACAGAGTAAACAATCCTATCTACACATCGATCAATGGCGTAAACTCCGTCGAGCGTACGCGCGTCAAGCGAACTTAGTCCGCTTACTTGAAAGACATCTGGGACCATTAGTTCTGTTATCTAATCTGAATAATTTGTATTTCATATGCCTACAACTTTATCTGGGTATAAGGTATCACTTTTATAAGTTTTTTCAATATTCACCTATTTAGCTGGAATATTATGAAGGAACAACCACATCGACATTAGTACTTTTTTTATTCCTGCAGCGTCCTTGATATACTTCGCATAAGGAGCACTTCTTAAGTATTAAGCACACAACATAAGTATTTATATATCTTGACTTGGACATATTTACTGCTTTTCTATATTCAGTTAATTATATATTGCAAGTAAATCTCTAAACTTGATTGACTTATTTCAGAATAATGTCAAAATCGTGGATAATTCGAACATATTATTTATTATCTCTAATTTGGCTCTTATCACGAGCCTGTTCCGTTGTGTTGACCGCAGCTGCTATTATTTTGCACTCAAAAAATGCTTTACCACAACTAAGATCATGCTTGAGTTCGACTTACAACATTGAGGTAAGGATAGAAAACTTTATACTTCAAATAACAGGATGACTGAACAGGATTACAGGATTGTTGTATTGAAATAACTCAAAAACTAATGGGCCGAATTAAAAAAAACTTTCACCATTAGAAAGATACATTATTCTTGCGTACTGAGTAATATAGTTTTTTTTTTAATTCCACGCGTTCGATGTCGCGAGCATCAGTTTCATTAAAATAAATCTTTACTAAATTATTATAATTTGGTGATACTAACATGTAATAGTTAATAATTAGTAATTTAATTTCAGGTAAAACGACTAATAAATCAATTAACGTACGAAAATGTTGGATTAAGTGGCATGAAACTATTTTCTTTGTCTAGACAAAGTTTACTANCATCGCGCCATGTTGACAGTCGTGACATACATCATGCTTGGCAGGAAACGGTGCGCGTGTTGGCTAATATTAAATACGTGGTGTAGTGATGGTTGAGCCATAATTTACCCCTAGGACTGGAACATTATACTTTTTTTAAACTTGTTATTGTAATTCTAGGTAGTTGCAACCGTCATCAAATATGAGTTAATATTATTGCAGTACGATCAATGATGCTGTGGACTAGGGTATCATATGATTAAATGAACTACATCGTAATGTCTGTGTATATTTTCCTATACTGTCATGATCTCCACTACCTAATCCTATTCCTGTAGTGTCGGCGCACCAGGTTTTTGTCCTCCACGTTAATCTATCCTCCGCCATCTCAGTCCACCGTTTTGTCTTAAACTGTCTCAAACTATTAATCTTACGACTGAATTTTCGAACGCCTCTCAAATATTTAAGAGCGTCTTACATTTTAAGTCCTCGCTTAAATTCCAAATTCTACGGCGATCACGTTTAATTTTGACATCGCTTAGATTTTAAGCGACGCTTTATGAGTGACGTTTGAACATTCGGCCGTTAGTCTAATGAAAAGAGCTGAATTAAATTGACCAGTAACTTTCAAAGATTGATTTCCATCACAAATACTTAAGGAATATTTTAAGTGATGTTTAATGTAGTAGCATTAAAAAGATGGAACTTATAAAAGCATTTCGTCATAATTATGCTAAGACGCTGCTTTTATGAGTATTTGAAAAGAAACTAAGAAGTTTCCTTTGCGATTTTATTCATCTCTTTGAATATTTTGTGTTTATTTATTCTTTTAATTTAATCAAATTTTTAAGACTTTCTACCATAATTACCGATTATAGGTAGTACAATGAGAGTATCTACCAATTACTCAGTAGGTTTCAAGCAGTGTAAGTATGGGTTTCCATTGCTAAATATTTTTATTCAAACTTAATATTAATCTAGAAGGAATAGTAAATTATGAATTTGATTTATTAATGCAAACATTAAAAACGGTTACTATTTGTTTACTATACGTCAACAAAACACACATGAAATTATATGAAGACGTTGATGGGTTAAAGAAAATATTTATTTGCTTTTCAAATATTCAACATATTTACATAGAATTGACGTCTATAAAATATTCTGTTAAAAGCTGTAGAATGAAAAATGTTCCCTACGAGTGTACATTGGGCGAAAGTTAGAAATTATTGTCGTAATTTTAAAAATAAATCTGAAGTTAAAAAACTAACCTTTAATGACTGTGTCAGGCCTGTACTTCTTAGTTGCAAACTGTTAGGTTTTCTACCTTTAAATGGGCTTGTTAATACCAAACATTCGGGCAAAAGGTAAATGGTACTTCGTATTTTTGTATTCTTGTTTGACAAGATTGGAATAGTTATCTTATGGACAATTTAATTCTTCAATCATTTAACTCTTTTCAGATTTAATTGGGTATCTTTGTATACTTGTTTCTATGTGGCTAACTTTATTTGGATGACATTTTGCTCGCTCGCAAAATGTATTGACAAAATAGCTTTCGGATTAGGTCGTAAGGATATTTGTAAGTGTTTTCTTTATATTCATATTAACTGTGTTATGCTATAAGAAATTTCCTTTAGGAAACTTATTTACTATTTTTAAGTACTTCCTCTTATTTAATTCATATTTGGTACATAATATTAGCTTGTTTTTATTCCAACTTCTCGTCTTTTAGTTTGGATTATTTTATTATTCTCTGCTTGTGTCTGAATAATCTAATTTTCTTTGAAAGCTGGATTCGTCTTCTCTCTGAATACTCTTATTTCATCATTATTCTTGATAAAACTGGCTTCCAAATGGAATGAAAAATTTCAAAAGATCGAAGAATTGGAGCATTTGTTACCTAATCCTAAAACTTTGAAACCTACGAAGATTGTTCAAAGAATTATGATTATAATTGGGATATCGGGGTTAGGTGAGACATATACGTATTCATAGAAAAATATACAGATATCATAATTAGGAGCAAAATCTGATTATTGTCTGATTTTCTCGGTCGCTCATGTCTACACTAATATTATAAAGAAGAAAACACTAAGTTTTCTTTTTGTATGTAGTGAAATAACTCAAGAACTACTGAGCCGATTTCTAAAATTCTTTCACCATTAGAAAGCTATATTATCCCCGAATAACGTAGGTTATATTTGTTAATAACACACGGACGAAGTCACTAACAACAGTAGTAGTTTGTGTATGATGAAGATTTCCAAAGACTATTTTTTTCAAATTAAACTATGATAATTGATAGTTTTTTTCTTTTTTTTTAGTTGAATTCCTAATGTATTTAGTATACACAGCCTATGAAGCAGACAACGCGTTGAAGCAAGTAAATGTTGATTATTGCCTAGAACGCTACTTCGTCTACTCCTATGATTGGTATTTTAATCATTTTCCATTTCAGTGTTTTATTGGAATAATGCTGGCCGTAAGTGATTTTAATAGTTTTTAGTTGTTAGTTAGCTAGCGTAAGTAATCATTTGCCTGACGTTTTTGCCACTATCTGCTACAAGCTAATCAGCATTACAATTTTGTGGAATGTGGAAGAAATAAACAGAATAAATGAAATATCTGGTCGATTGCCTTCTCCAATTAAATTCTTCATTAACCTCAATTCAAATCTATCTTCCATTCTCCATGATTAAAGGATCAAGGAATTAAATTAAGCCTAAATATTTTGTGTCATAACCTATAGCATATCTGAAACTTTTTTCCAGTTATCAAAATGTCAAGCAACATGTTTAAGGAACTTGACAGATATTCTGGTTATGTCTGTGACCGTTTACTTATGCGCTCGCTTCTCATGCTTCAATCGTCAGCTAATACAGGAGGAAAAGAAAGTAAGCATTTACAAATACATACATATAGTTACCAAGTTTTATCTAACTCAAAGCTCTAAGGTTTAAAAGTAAACAAAGTCCCTAAGTAGATATGTTTTTGATGATGATGATTTTGGGTATTCTATAAATTGGAGAACTTTTAATTAACTTTCCTAATCCTCCTGCCAGTTTAATTTGCAATTTTGTGTATAAATGTCGACAAGATGAGAATCAATAATAACTAACTTTATGGAGGAATTCCACGATGTTTTATAATGTACTCTGGCATGCCTTCATGTTGTAAAGTGTCCTGATATGAGCTATATACGAATTTTTATGGGAAGTTTACAACATTGGCACAACATTTTGGCATTGTTGTTACCTTTAATCGTGTTTTTGTAACATATTGGTTCGAGATCTTTTAACAATAAATTCTCATATTTTAATTATCTTTTAACTATATGAAAATCTTAATTATTGATTGTTTCTCAGGCCAGATATACCGGATTTATGCCATGGTCGGATCTTCAGAAGCACTACACCCAACTGACCAGTTTGACGCTCTTGCTCGATGAAATTATAAACCCATTCATTTTCATATCATTTTCATGCAACCTTATATTTATTTGTAAACAGATTTTTAGTGTGATACAGTGAGTAATTTATTTCATTAAATTATTATTCCAATGATGTAATTTGTCAGTTCATTTTACATAGATTTGTATGACGGATGCCCTGCGTTTGCACTTAGTTTTGTTATAAAATAAGCCCCTAATTCACACACATGACAATTTTATGACAGTAAAAAAGTGACGTGATATAGAAAAAGTCTAGTGTGTGCGTTCCACGTTGCATACTAAGTATGCAACGTCCTTGGTGCGTTCATTATAAATTGATTAATGTCAACTTATCTTCACAGGTTCGTACTGACTCAGCAAGAAATGAATCTGACCACGAACGATGATGCAGATTTGGAATTATTGAAAATAAAGTACTTAGATATGATTTTTAAAATAATCTATAGTTTTTTTTTTTAATTAATAATATTTTTTTTATTCGTAGTCTTGATTGGGAGCCAGTAGTCTATCTCGCTTTCTCGACCTTATTTGTACTAATGCGAGCTATTATGCTATCTCTCTTCTTGGCCCACCATCACACATTAACTCGCGCGCCCTTGGACATACTCCATACTCTACCTGCATCTGCTTATAATTATAAAGTAAGTATGAATTATCTAGAAATGGTCATCACAATATTATTTTAAATTAAAATTTTAAATTATAAATTAATTACTCTTTCTCTTTATTTTAGATGCAAAAATTCATGGATCAAGTATTTCATTCTCAACTTGGCTTAAGTGGATTAAATTTCTTCTACGTGACAAGAGAATCAATTTTGTCAGTAAGTAACAAGTTCAAGTAGAACATTTTAATCAATCTAACTTATAACTAATATTATAAATGCGAAAAAGATGGATGAATGGATGAATGTTTTAAAGGTATCTTCAGACAAGTTTGACAGAAGTTAAAGGTCATGGTCTGAAAGAACATAAAGGCCACTGATTAAGTTTTTTTTTAATTCCGCGTGGACAGTCTCGCGGGCGAAAGCTAGTATTAACATAAATTAAAGTGAGATAACCTCCTTCTGTTAGAAGTCGGTTAAAAGTACACAAGAGCCTGACGTTCAATTCATTATCGTATATTTTTCCAGGTGGTTGCTACATTAATCAAATATGAGCTTGTTCTTCTTCAATTTCCTGAACGCGAATAATTGTGTAATCTTCAACCGTCAATACTCAATAATCATCTTGTAATTCTAATATTAAACTGAACCAAGCAAAATAAACAATTTATGACAAATGTTTAATGAAATAAAGCAATATTGTGTGTAAGACTATTTATTTAATATCCACTAAATCCAAGTCCATTAAAATTAAAAAGTATATAACATTTTAGACAAGTAAAATTAATTTAATATCGTTGAAGAATTGTTGAGTTAACACGAAATCTTGTTGGTGTGCATATTTCGTAAGGCGATTACATCTAGTGTTATTTTCCTTTTTATTGACATGGAATCAACATTGTTCCATTTACTTTTTAATTTATATTCTCAGTCTTGAAATGCAGGTTTTTATATTTCAATTTCTTGTAACGTATGTGTTTTGCTTAGATCGTGATGTTTACGATTACGCCAATTCAGATCTTCTTGTTGGTAATGTTAAAAGACGAGACACGATACCATTTCGTGCAGATCATTTAAGATGGTTAAATGAAAATAGTTTAAACTACAGAAAAACGAAGGATATTCGAGAAAATGAAGTTGATCGACGTTTCGAGGTAACGTATATTTTGTTAAAGATAAATAGGCAATTATAATAAATGAAAATCCCACAATCTCTCTTACGATTTTTTGCAAAATGCGAAACAATTTCGTAAAACAATAAAAAACACTTATCATATATTATAGGTATCAGAAAGTATGCTAAGGGTGGCTCAACGCGAAGACCAAATGAGAAATAATCAAGTTAATGATATAAGAGACGAAGAAATAGATTCAGCACAACTGTTAGGAGATAAGTACAGAGTTCAAGGAAGAGAAGACTATTGGAAAGTCCATGAAACAAGGGAACAACAGTTAAGCACGAATAATGTAAATAATAATTGGCGAAATAAAATAAGGTTGCAACGAAGAATATTTAGATAGACTGGACAAAGTAAAATCACTGGTAAATATTTAATGACAATGGAATAAGAATTCAATAAATTACATTTTATACATATGTCTTTTTTTATAAGTAAACTGCAAAAATCATACGAATACAGGCATCCATATTTTTTCTTCTTCTTGTTCTTAATATCAAAGCGGGTATTTTTTTAACTTAGTAGAAAGAAAACAAAAAAAAATAATAGTGAGTAATTATTTATAATTTTTAATAACAATTTACGAATACGAATGTTGCCGTGTGTTACGCAAATCAATTACCGTTTTAATTAAAATGTTCTTTAATGTTATCACGAAACTCTCCGTTTGGAAAGTAAATTATGGGATTTGTTTAGAAATGCACGTTTTTGTATTATCATTTATTTTGGTATTTGTATCGAGCTTAGAGCATGCACAATATGATATCATTCCTGAAGGTATTGTTGTTGCTAATATAAAGAAAAGAGAGACTTTACCCCTGCAATCTGGAATGAGAAGATTGTTAGATAATAAGAACTTAAATTACAGAAGAACAAAAGACATTAGAGAGACATCTGTGGATCGCCATTTTGAGGTATTTACTAATACGAGTATTAAACTGTTTAATATTAGAATTATTCCAATAAAACCTTCAGTCGAGACAGAGCTGCCAAAATAATTGTTTACTTGATTGATTTGTTTTTCTCTTAAAGTCCATTCGCGTTATTAACAATCATAAGGTAAAAAGGAAAACAATTTTAATGTTTACTGTCAACACATCACCAAATCCTTATGTTTCTTAATTCTCATGACGAATTTTGCTTCTTTTGTTTTGCTGAATTTTGTTGGGTACACATAGTAGTTGTTACATATTTTTTCAGATAACAGAGGCACTATTAAGAGAAGCTCAAAGAGAAGGGCAATTAAGTAGTAGTCAAGGTGATGATATGAAAGAAGATGAATTTAAAACTACTCAACGACAAGATGATGAAATGAGACCTGAAATGAATGGAGTAAGAGATGACATAAGGGAAGAAGTAAGGGAAGAAACAGGGGACCGTGTAAGAGATGATATAAGAAACGAAGGAAGAGAGGAAGAAAAAATGGAGGCTGGAGGTGAAACAAAAGTTGAGCCTGAAGACAATAGAGAGGAAGATCCTTTTAAAAATGACGACGTAATGGATAGTGACTTTTTAACAGATGACAACAAGAGACCCGAAATCAATGGAGATAATAAAGATCGCAGACATAAAGTTCAGCGTGAATTTTCTTGGCTAACAGTAGAGAATAACGATGGTAATCCACTTGATAATTAAAACGCATTTAACGAATCTGCCCTTTTGTAATTTTAATATCAATATTTATATTTATTAATCAGAATATTACGATACTGTGTGTTTTTGTACAGTTAAACATTGTCGATAACAGTTTTCAATTCCGTAGTCCTAAAAATATATTTATTAAAAAAAAACGAGTTCGTCTTGGTTTTTTATAAATAATTTATTAAGAAGAATCAATTATTGATGATGGTTCTTAATTTAGAATTATTGTCGAATGGGTATTAGCGTTGTAGTCACGTTATCGATAAATGATGAACTCTGATCTTGCGGTGAACTATTGAACTGGAACAAAACTAACTCGTAAGTAACTATTGTACCCGCTACCTGAAATATAAAAGAAAGACAGGAAGTAAGTTTTCTTTTTTATATTATAAAGTGGCAAACGAGCAAGCGGCCACCTGGATTCGCTGAGTTAGCGAAGTGACTGCTGCCCATAAACATCTGCAATTGCAGATGCGTTGCCTACCGGAGAAATACGAAAGAAGAGACGCAAGGCAAGAGGGTAATACCCCTTCACCTGCCAAATTAACTTCCCCTTCCCATCATTTCCTTATTAGAAAGGGAAAGTGGACTAAAATTAGACGTCAGACGAAACACGGAATTGCTCCCATTTTACGCCTGTCTTCTGTGCGGTCGTGGTGTTTCACCGGGCAGACCGGCCAATTCGTGCAAAAGATGTTAATGCGGGCTCTACCACTGTTACAGTTACCAAGTCTACGTTTACCAATCTACAAAATCTCTATAATAAATTTCAAATATGGTAACGAAGTTTAGTAAAGTTGTTATTACTATAAGTTCAGAAGACATCAAATTTTTGTAAAAGATTAACAATCAACAACTCACTGTCAAAAGCAAGCTTCGAGTAACGCTAAAAAATTGAAGTCCACTCAATGCTACTTTGTCTCCGTGGATTTGCTCCAAGAATCTCTGGACCTAGAAACATAAGTTATCAACATCCCTCATTATTATACATAATTTAATTTCTATTGGTTCTAGAATTGCCAATGTAGTTTCTAGAGGAAAAAATATCTTTTTCAAAATTATTTAGCCTTTCATCTCACCTCAACACAATACACAGGCGAGGGCACATCGTATAAAACAGGCGCCGGTACAGTCGATGCGGAGTTAACTTGTGATGCAATAAGCGATACAGCAACTGAACGTGTGATCAGATAAACGAGCGAAAATAGAAAGTATACAGCTGCTTCGTAACCTCCCAGAAATGTTGTTCTATGTAATAAGACAATGAAGGTATTAAATTACGATAATTAAGAGCCGAAGCCAAGGTCAAAAACTTCACCATAATACTCACTTCTTGACGCGACTAGAACACTCACCGGTGCCCTTGATACCATCTCTACAATTAGAAAAAGAACATTGTTAAATATGGCAAAATAAGTATACGTAAATCTTTACTTAATTATTGTTATTATGGTTTAATATTTCGTAAATGAGTTTTAAGTTATATGCCCGTAAAATAGCACTAAACTATTCATGATTATGCATTTAAAATGTTTTTAGAATTAAAAACGCAACAAAGATAGAAAGAAATCTCTCACTCCAAAGTGTTAAATAGCTGCAGACAAATAAAGAACAGATTGTTAGCGAAGGAAATGAAGACGATTCCACTGATTACGTCGTCTACTCTTCGAACCAACTGCGTCGCACGACCGTAATTCTCGCGGGTACTGCGCCAGAATAACTCCGGCAAATACTGAAATTGAAAATAATATTGGATATATTCATATTCAATCTTAAGCATATTTATTGAATATTTTATAGAAATACGACTACGAGCTTCTAAACAAAACTATACTTTATAAAGTAGAATACGAGTATAATGGAGTAAAAAACATTTTTCTCCAATTAAAGCCATAGTTTTCCCATTTTGTGTTTGTAAAGTATGTATTTGCTTGTCATTATCATCCCCAAATTCATAACGTTCTTTTATACATTGATATATTTTTATACCTTTCCTTGTGCAGCTATCAGTTTCTTATTCACATGTTCCAAACGAGACGTTAAATAGTAACTCATACAAATCACAAATAGATCAGAGAAGTTCCAAATGAATGTGGATTGAAAATGAAGAAACTGTAACAAAAATAAAATATTTATGTGAAATAATATTATTTTGGTGTTAATTCGATCAATTCTAAAAATATAAATACAAGGAACAAAAACAGATAACTTACCTGAGTTAGCATACCCAAAAAAGGTGTATATGGTATAAAATTAAATACCCAAGGATAGAAATGTTCTACAAAACCTTCGTAGATAGGTTTTTTTGGATAACATGTCATGGCTCCGGCAAACGCTGATAGTAGTGATAATATATGCTCCACTGAAAGATTAATTTATGGATTTACGAAGGTTAGTGTTTTAGCTATCAAAATATTATAAGTATAGCCCGACTTCTGAAATATATTTTTAATGAAAAATGTTCTTTACAGAGTTCCGAGTTCTTTAGTTCAATTCACATCATTTAGAAAGGAGTGACATGACTGAAATGAGGAAAGCCTGGTGCATCGATCCAACATAGAGGAGGATCAGAACAGGGAGATGATGTTGTTGAATTTACTTCAGATGACAATCACTTGAATTGTTTTTTCCATGTAATCTTACCTAACGCCAGAAACAAAACAACGCCGCATGTGATATTGCATCTATATGTAACGGTATGATCAAAACTCGGGTCCAACTCTTCGACGTGTGATACGTGCTGGACAAGCCGAGGCCAATTTATTGCGACGCGGAAGAACATTATCATTGTTAAGCATGTTGTGCTGTAGAATATTATTGGTGCTGAAAAGAATAATTTGACCAATGACGCCTTACATTTTGAGACTAAGTAGAGGTCAGATACAACCACGTATCCGGACTTTTGGGTCAAGGAGGACAAACATTGTAACAACCATGTCAACTGTGTAAAATCTCTCTAAAAAGATTTCTAGGGGGGTGGGATAGATTACAACTATCCACCCCCTCTGTATACGTGCTTGGTCAGATATAAGTGTCTCCTCATTTACTTTTACCGAGTGTGTTTTGATAGTGGAAATACAAAATACAAAAATGATGGAATTATTTAAATATTCTATAATACACATTACTTGTGACATTTAGGGTAACAGTAGAATGTGCAACTTTAAATATACACATTACAGTGATGAAGATTTGTCCTGTTAGTGACAAAAATGAGTAGACACACTTCCACGAGGTCCAATCGAATCTGGAATAGAAACGAAGAAGCTTAAGCACCTGTTTCTACTCTCAAATTAAAGTGGAAATAGGCACTAATGCCTTGTATGCACAAGGACCGTATTTTGGTAGTAAGTTAGTTGGTAAATGGCAAATATTTTAGTAAAAAACGTGTCCGAACAGCAACAATTTAGTAGAATAGATTTGTAGCAGTTGTTCCCGCCAGATTGTATTTTAGTAGAGTAGCAAATAAAACGTGTTCGAACAGCAACATTTTAGTAAAATAGGCTAAAAAAACCTTTGAACTGAACTTAACCTTTTGATCATCAATTGTTTTGCAAGCCTTTTGTGGTCATAAGGTTAAGGTGCAGTTTGTAGTATTCATTCAAAACGCCGAATAATTTTAATATCATGCTTCTAAAAATATTAACGTAAGAAAAAAATTACTTACTTAACATTAGATGCAGTTTTACTGAAGATTCCATTGACGGGAAGCAAAGAAAATGTCTGACCGATAAACAAAGTTGTCCGCAGAGATTCTTGAAATGTTGCTGGATACTTCTTTGTACTGATATCGGCTACATTGACTTTATTTTCTACAATTAAAAGCGTAATTTAAATGTAGTTTATATAAGCAAAAGGTTGTGTAAATCTTAAAATTTATTTTATTATTCAAAATAATTTTAAAACGATTTATCCATACTAATATTTTAAAGACGAAAACTTTGAATTTTGTATGTATTGAAATAACTCAAGAACTACTGGGCCGATTTCAAAAACTCTTACACCATTAGAAAGCTACATTATCCCTGAGTAACATAGGCTATATTGTTTAATTCTACGCGAAAAAAGTCACAAACAACAGCTAGTTTTCTATAAAAACAATAATGATCCTTTCACATATTCGTATACTGTTACAATGATACCTATTTATTTATTGTTTTTTTTTTCGAAAACATTTATAGTTAAAGGAAACGTGATTTGATAGATGTCATCGGACCTGTTTTATTATATAAAACATTCCTGAACTACTTACTTCTGATTGGAATCCAAAGAGATTGATTCTTATTCTTGTTGATGTGTTTCCTCATTTCTTCGCCGTTCGAGATTTCAATCAGAGTGAGATCGGATCCGTTCATAAGAATCATTTAAGTGTAGATGCAATATAATAGTTTTCTACTTAGATACTGAAAAATAAAATAAAACGTCACTTAAAGAAGAGGTAAAAGTTGAAGACGCCTTTGCACAATCCAGTCATGTTTAAAAATTATTTAAACTTACTGATTACAGGACTTTATGAGCAGCAATATAGGAATGCTTATGCCTAAAAAAAGAAATAGATTACAATAAATGCCTGTATATACTTTAAGTAGAAAACTTACTTGATCAATTAATTAGAAAATTGGACAATTTAATAATAACTGAATACACGCTGTATATCACTTGGATACTTTAAGTCAAACTAAAGAAAATGCTGTTAGAATGGAAAGGCAATTTACGTTATTAACAGAAAGTGGTTGACAGCAATCCTTGTGAGGTTTATAACAGAAAATAAAACAATACAAATTAAGGTTCGCGTGAGACCACCCTATGATTACTGCGCCGACGAAATTGGAAGCAGATTTTTATCACATATCGATCATTTTGTTTACACTCATTCTTGTAAACGATAATGTCCGTGATAATTTTATATCATTTAAATGATACTCTAGGAAATATAGACGTTGTATTAAATACAACATGTGTTAAATTACAAGAAAATAACTTATTATTCAATCTAATTTCACAATTGAAATGGCTGGATGACGTCGAAAAAGACATTAAAAACATCGGCGTCAAAGGATGGAAACAAAAAGCCTTGAGTAGGCAGACGTGGAGAAATTTACTGGACCAGGCCCAGGCTCACACGCGGCTGTAGGGCCTCAGATGATGATGATGATGATGATTAACCTAATTCTTGCATGTAGTGACCATACAACATACAGTTATGGCTGTGGTCAAGATAATGATAGCCTATTAGGTAAACCAATGGCTCAGCCAATAAAGATTATGTATGTAAAATTGTAAGGATTAAAATGAATATTACTTTCTTTTGTTTCTTGTACTTAAATTAACTCGAAGTGTTTGTCAGTGGTCTAACGTTTTGGTAATAAACAATCGTAAATAATGACTTATGGGTAACATAAATGATTTCAATAAATGTCACGTGCGCTGGTAATTTATGATTCGACCGGCTTTTGTTTATTGAATACGTTGTTACTTCCCTGTCGTGTAATCATTATTAAATTAAGCCTATTTATATTGATACATTTTATTTTTAATAAGGAAACCTTTAATGTTTGGACACGTTTAGTTACTTTTTTTTAACGTTAAACTTTACCGTCCGGTATCGTTCCCGGTGCAAAGGTTTCCATCACACTCGCCGCGCTGAATGATAATGGATATCCTTTGCACCAGGAACGAGCCGGCACGGGGGTCTCCTATCTCTGTGTCTACGCCCCACTTCAGCAATAAAGGTTTTGGCCTCCGCAACCCAGCACCCCATCGTTTCCACCACCTTTACTTACCTTTGAAATTGTAACTGTAGTACTTACAGGAAAGTCCATCTGATATTTTGCTGCATAGATGACAACTCAATATTTTTCGCACCAAAAACTATTATTGTCCAAAATTAATTACCCACTATACAAAATCATGCCATTCCATTTATTCTTATTGAAAATACTGAGATAGCAATATCCTTTAGTACAGGTTTTACGGCAGTGAAAACTTACGGATAAAAATTTTTTTGCTGTCAACAATTACTACATTTACTTAACATTATTTTCCACAATATGACGTGTCATAACCACATTAAAATTTAGTAACACTACATTTCAGTCGAGTAGTTGTTTACATTGTAAATATCAACAATCGCTGACACTAACTGTGTACTAACCGAACGTTTGTCAATAAAAAAATAAAGCACATAATCCAAAGGTTAAAGGTAAAACAGTTTATTTTTTTACTTACCATAATTTTTTTGTGATCAAACAAGAAAAGTGGTAAAAATTTATTTTTAAGGTTTAAGAAAGAGGTTAACTCTATATTTATCATAAGTCTTCTTTTAGGTTGTTTAATGATCGTTGCAATTATGTTATTTAATAGTAGGGGCTATGCTTCCGAAACTCCACGACTGGCGCATATTTTCCGCGAGGGCAGGTCTTGGATCATTCCAGCCAACCCAGCCCTCCAAATTATGTCTTTCATTTTAACAGCGTTGCTAAATATAGATAGCCTCTCGAACTGTCTTTACTAACAGGCCCTTCCTAATAAAAAAGAGAGAACTGCCTGTCTAGTCTTTAGCTAAAATATTAAAAAAACACCTAGCATAAATAACTATTAAGCCGGCTACAGACGTTGAGTTTTTTGTACTGTACTGTCTTAATTGTGCAGTTAAAGCTGACGTACAAATGTCAATTGGAGCTGCACAGTCGAACCGTACATTTAAAACGTAGCGTCTGTAGCCGGCTTTATCGTTTCAATACATGAAAATTAGAACAGATAAACATTTTCATATGACATTTGTACGTGATCTACTTTGTACATTTTTATCATTTCAATAATAAAAGCAAAGAGCCTCGCCTAGGAATGTTGGTTTCGTTCCTACAGTAGTAATTTGAACCTGTTTTCCCAAATTGCTTAGGGTTCGGTATAGTGACATTTACCAAATTGCTTCTATTTACGAGAGAGCAAGCGTTTTATGCTTCCTTTACTTTATTTAGTAACTTGAATAGGGTATTTTAAACTAACACTGGAAGAAAGTCTCATTTATTTTTTATTATATACACTTCTAAAATGAGAAAAGGAATGGTTAGATGATTGTTTTCTGTTATTTTTTAGCATTGAAAATTATAATTTTAAGACATCATCAATTGCAATTCGTCTTATCTATAAAACGTGTTGAAAATGTACTATATTCATTTAATTAAATTACAAATAATTTTAAGAAAAAAATTGTGCACGTAAAAAGGTCCGAATACCGCTCGCTTTGCGAAAACACGTTCAAGATTAATTACCTGACGACTTCACCCTCATTATCATCGCTTACGACGTTATTACCTTTTTATCTATACGTATTAACTCATATAAATTATCATAATTATAAGAAGAACAAATTAAAAAGCCTGTAAATCAAAATACTGTCATACTTTTAATTTTGAAATATATTACTTATAGCCGACTTTGTTTTCTGAAAACTTCTTCATTAATCAAATGTATGCTAGGAATATGGCTTCCTTACTTGTTTATCGCATTTTTAATATAATGAAATTACCATATTTTTAAATAAGTCAAGTTGACCTCAAAATAAACGATTAAAAATATGCAAACGGGATATAATAAATTATGAAATAAAACACATGTTCTTCGATGTCCAAGATTTAAGAGTGGTAATTGTGTAATTTCTTATAGATCTATCAAATAACTTCTATGGAGTTTTTATTAAAAGCATTCTTGCATTTTATTAAACATCATAAAACTTTCATTTTATATCAATAATACGATAAATTTTACGAGCAAGCCAATCGTAAACTGAAGGAATCGAGAATTGATTTTACGACGGTCGCCGCGTAATTTTATTGTGAGTGGCATTTTTTGGAAATACCAGCCAGCAATAATCTATTGTTACTTTGTAATACGTTTGATAGTTTCATTTTAATTATTTAATCTTCATGACATATTGAAGTTATTTTCTCGATTAAAGATAAGGATAACATTATTTCTAAACATAGTCTTTTTTTTTTCGTACGCTTTCTCTTCATGGATAAGTCACATTTTGTTGATTTACTTTTTTTTTGCAAGAGTTAGAAACAAGACATTAACATAAGTCTATTATTTATTTCGATCGCACTTAAATTAATTAGACTTATAGCCGTTTTCACCAATCCCTAAATTTAAGGTAACCCTTAACGAATTTGAAATGTCACCTAACACTTTCGTTTCCACTAACAGTTAAGTGACACTTTAGACCGCAAGCGATCCGTTAGATTTAGGGAGACCCTTAATCAAAAAGGCGCCTATATAAAACTACTTTAGGAGTTGGTTGGTGAAAACGGGCATCTAAATTATATTATTAACTTAAGAATGGACTATTGTAAGAAAGCGCCATCTACAGTTTGATTTGGAAATAGCGCAAGCGGACTGCAAAGAAACTTGATATACATTCGATATGTTGCAACATCCGCTAAAAAGAGGGCAAAACTCTACAATCCTAAATTCAAAATAAATATTTTGATCAGCATATATTATGTTACGTATAGATTTATTAATTTTACAAAGACCAAGAGGCACTAATTCCCAGAATAATGTCATTTTATCACAAGAGATAGTTTAACCTTTATTTACACAGTTTATAAAAATACATTTTATTGTTACTGAGTACATTGATATATCTTCATCACATAATTTAAGCATCTTTTGATAACACATTATGTAAAAATTCCTTATATTCTTTTTCTTTGACGGAATAAATAATTCTAACGTTTGCATATTCCTTTGCAACAAATTGATTTGTGTTTATCCCTCTTTGTCTACCTGTAAATTAATAATTATATATGAAAAAGACAATTTAACTATTAAAATATTTCTAGCACCAATATCCAACATTTACTATTCATTTAGGTACAGAATATTTATAATGGGGTTGTGGGTTTGATTCTTCGGTTTGAATTCTTTCGTGTACAATGTCAAAGGTTTGAAGTCAAATGGAACAAAGAACAAAACACGATTCTATCTTACCGCAAGTGATAATGCTATTCTTTGAATATCTATATTCTTTAACTAAATCATTATTAATAGCAACCGCGACGGCCGCCGGATCCAATGCCTGCCACTCCTCATTCTTGTCTATGGCTATTTTTTCAAATAGATTTTGTGCATGCATTATATCAGTATTGATTTTACCCAAAGTGTCCAGTCTCCAATCCTGTAATAAATATTATATGAGGTTATAATCTACTGCAATTTTCAGTGTTGATTTATAGTTCTTTCCTTATCCTTATCCTTACATAGTATAAAACAATAACGCTTTTTTATGTTTTATGCTTGAATCTTTAAAACCACGCAACGGATTTTGATGCGGCTTTTTTTAAAAGATAGAGTGATTATTAAGGAAGGTTTTCATGTATAATACATTCACAATATGGTAGAATAACACTGATAATTTAGAGGTTTTTAATATGATGTCGTAAATTAACACATTTTTAGCGCTTACATTGCAAACGCTGCAGTATTTAGTATCAGTATTATACCGATTTGCACCCGTGCGAAGCCGGGGCGGGCCACTACTATAAAATAAGAAACTTGAATATTTATCTAGGCTAAATGAAGTACAATTTGTTTAAAGTATTTTTTGTACTTGTTTAATTTATATAATTTATCCGATTCAATTTCTAAGCATCTATTTAATTCTAGATATAAATTAAGTAGTACTTACCCGCGTGATATTTAAGTAGCTTTTAACTTGTGAGAATGGAAATAATGTCACTTTATCAGGAGTCGCGTATTGTGTGACGATGTGATACGCTTCAATGTCCATACTTGCGTTGAATTCTGGATCAGGATTTTCTTCATCTGAAAATTACAATTCATTTCTTTGAAAATATTGCTGTAGTCTGACTTACAACAGTACATTACTGCAACCCTGCAGTCCCTAATACCCATTAGGGACTGTCCGAAAACAAATCTACTTCTTATTTATCAATAAAGTAATTACTCCTATCGTTCTTCTCCTTCCACAATTAAGGGTAGGCAACGCATCTGCAATAGCAGATGTCTTTGGGCAGGGGTCGCTTCGGATTTTTCGACGAATCCTAGTGGCCACTTGCTCATTTGCCACTTTGTATTATAAAAAAAACAAGTATCTTTTTATACCTTAATGGCTTACTGGATGACCTTTTTAGCCGTCGATGTTATTGAAATGTTTAAAAAAATAAAGAAATAATTACCATGTATATGTCCTGCTGCGACGTACAATTGTTTCAATCGACCCAAGAAATCGGGATCCAGTTTTATAGCTAGTGCCACATTGGTTAAAGTTCCTAATGTTATTACTATTAAATTACCTGAAACGATAGGATAACTTGTTTTGTAGATCTAAGATGCAGTAAGATATCAAAAGGACAAGAAACTCATGATTTTAAGAAGCACCTATGTGCGATTTTTAGGAGCTAAAAGTGGATAAGATTCGTAAAACAAGTAAATCATTAACTGAAAAACTCTTGTATTCAACTTTGTTGCTCGTTTTGATTTATTATAATTTGCTCTTTTTCTACGATTATAATTTTTTTATGTTGTTCCCGTATCTCTATTTACATATATTTTATGGAATACATTTTTCTTCTACAAAAAACGTATTATATAAAAAATAGTGCATCACCAGCTTAGGAATCAGATGACTCAAACAACCAGTGGTCAGGGCTGCAGAGAAAGGAACCTCCTCACTATACGCGCGCTCTCCAAAATGATTGCCTTTTGTATCGTGCCCTTAATTCAACTGTTGAGTGAGAACTTCTTAAGATGTTGATCGAAGCTTTTCGCTGTTATTACGTTATTATTACCTTCATGTATCTTTGAAAGTTCGATGAGTGCTGTCACAGCGCCCTGTTCCTGCAGTGGTGTTAAGCCAGTAGTATATAATCCGCAGTCTCCTAGCCCATCTTTCCCATAATAGTCAGTAACGGAAGGTGTCACCACGATAGAGGCTTGGGAACCTCTGTAAATTGGTACCTGACGAAAATGTTTTTGAATATAATACTAAAACATTATACACAGTAACATAGAACTGGTTGTTTAACGTATCGAACCAACTACATAGGATCAATTTAACTTGTTAATAAAGAAATTGAACTGAGATTTGACAGTTTTTTTAACGTGCGTAGTCAAAATATTACAAAGAAAATATCTTTTTACGATTCAATAAAAATATTTTACTTACATCTTGTCTTTTAGCTACTTTTAGTATTCGTTGATTATTATTACAAACGTTATCTAAATTTGTATTTCCATTGGCAGTTGTTAAACCGATTAGCTTTGGTCTGAAAAATTAAACGCAATTTTGAAGTTTGAACAAATCACGAACAAATACTTCGGTATTGTTCGCAATGTCTATGGGCAGACTGTTTCGATCCTTCGATCAACAATTTATATTATTTTTTTATAAGAAAAGGCGGCAAACGAGCAGCGGGAACACCGAGATGATCATCGACGCCCATGGACATCTGCAATACCAGAGGAACCACAGATGCGTTGCCAAGTTATTCGTATTTCTACTTAAATGTCTAACATTAAAATAATTAAAACTTACCCGTCATAATATTTTTCGAACAATAAAGCAAGAAATATAGCCATTGCATCATCACCGCCGGCGTCATTGTCTATAATAATCTTCGTTTTGGGTCTTCCCCTGAAATTATGAACGCAAATGTTTTTTATTATGCCTAATATATAATACGGCACAAAAAGTCCAGCCATAATTAACTTATTTATTTATTTTATTTAAAACACAGCTTAAGATATAAATCTTAGCAATGTCCAGGAAAGAAAAGAAAGAGCGTACACTCACCTATTAGCAAATACGCTAGTCATTACCAAAAATACGCAGATAAAACTTTTCATAATATTGACACAATTCCTGTTATCATATAACTAGCAAATGCCACTTCTAGTATCGCAGCGATACGACAACTAAATAACGAACTGAGCTATCTATTCATTTGGATCTCATCGCTCTGGTCTTACGGAGTGTTCAGTCCCAGCCAGTTACTTGCTTGCTTGTCACTAGTTCATTCACTACTTAGTACATTTTAAATTACAAATTTCTTTACACATACGCAAAAAAAATACTGTCTTTATCTGTAATCTTTAAATAAACGATACACGTAACGTACCCGTCGACCTCGAGTAAGGTAAACGGGAGTTGCATTTACAATCTATGATATTAACTAATAAAATGGATTGGCGTATTCTTTGATTGAATCTTTAATTAAAATCACATTACTAATATCTAGGCATAAATGTGTTTTTTATTCAGTAAGTACATGAAATATTCGAATTAAAATATCACAACTACGCTAAACTTGCACGTTCACAGTAATTATAATAGTAAATGTAAACATTTAATTTAAAAACATTATAAAAAACACAATATCACTTACTGTGAGGAAGACATGACAATTTTTGTTCGATACAATGCACTACCCGACACTTCAATCGTGTCTGTACTCCGAATGAAGTCTTAACACAAAGTAAATTTGAATATTTGATTAAAGGAGTTACTTGAGTCATTGTTAACACGTGTTTAAAATAGAACACACAACAGGCGTCCGTACACAAAGAAATTGGAATGACACAAATTGATATGCGTATTTTAAACAGAGAATAAATCGAGTTTAAGCTAAACTTTTTTTTGGTAGAAAATTTTATGATACACTATGAAAGAGAGAGGAAGAGAGCAATAGAACAGAAAAAAATAAGCAACTTAAAAATCAGAACCTCAAGCTCAATAAACGCAATATCAGAAAAGTGACTTGTTAGAGTTGGACACTGAACTATTTATTTTTAATTTAGTGATCCTTTGTTACGTATTCAATTCAACATACAAGTAGATTGAAGAAGGCATCATCGTTGTGTAATTTATCTTCTCACAGCGATAACGTTTTATATATCATTGTGTATGAAGAACGGTACATCTAATGCTAAGTGAAATAATATTACAATACTGTATTTTTTGATGCCAATTATTCTTATGATAAGTATGTGAAGTTTTTAAGTAAATTACGCAATTATCTTATAAAATTAAATTTGTTTTTAAGACGAATTAATCCTTAACAATTAAATATTAAGTTAATTCTGCAGAAAATATATCCATAAGCAATTTCTTGAACGGTTCTTCTTTCAGTTTGTATATAATTTTCGAGTTAAAAGTTTCGGTTGATGTGAAATTATTTGCGTTTATGCCTCTTCTCTCTGAAAGAAAAGAATTAATTACTTACATTTATTTTCAGATATAAAAAATTGGTCCATCTTTATTTTACTCACATTAAACTGCTAACCTAACTCAACATCAACTGTAACCCTCCAATATTGCTATATACAATTAAGATTACGAATAATAGATGGCGTTGTAATAAAGTAATGTCCAAGCTTAATTTTAAAATGTCATTTTTTTCCTTCTATTAAGTTTTATTAAATTGAGAGTAATTATTACTTCTATTAACCTTACCGCACATGTCAATAGTATTGTATGTATATCTCCAGTCTTCAATCATCTCAGTTTCATTAAGCACTATAGCCATAACAACCGGGTCAAGTAAGCACCATTTCTCACTATGAACTATCGATTTTTGTTCAAACACGTTCAACGCTCTTATCAATTCACTTGGTATTGAGCCTAAAGTCGAGACCCGCCATTCCTGTAGGAAAATTCTAGAAGTAATAAAAGTGAGATTGAAAAAAATTTAGAACGTTCTAGAATCGAGAAGCATACTAATATAAACTTTATACATAATTGTCGGGAGGCTGTTTGGAGCGGAAGGAAGGCCGCATTCTATGGAAGGCATTGGACAAGGCTATGACCAGTAGTGAGCAAATAATGTCATCCCACTATTTTTCTTTGAATAAAACAGAGATAGCAATTAATGCAATGATGACAAAATAATAAATGAGAAATACTTACTCTACTAATATTATGAGATAAGTATACTTGTGAGAAGGGGATCAATGTAACAATATCTGGTCGACTGTTATGTAACGAAATGTGATAAGATTCCACATCCATTTCTGCGTTAAACTCTGGTTTGTTATGCTGTTCACCTATGAAAACAACAGTATACCTATAATACAAATTACTATCCAATCTATTAGATACTTTTTTCTTTGTGTACGCAAAATACGCGCTAGTCGTGGAGTTGCGGAAAATAGAGCCCATCATGGGAACCTTACCTTTACTTTTTTCTTTAAAACTCTCAACCATACACTTAATTAAAGATTTAAAAGAGGAAGACAGTATGAATTAAAAAATATAAAATAACTTAC
Source organism: Papilio dardanus tibullus (assembly GCA_013186455.1). NCBI lineage: Eukaryota > Metazoa > Arthropoda > Insecta > Lepidoptera > Papilionidae > Papilio > Papilio dardanus. Next base: position 435,470 of record QDHC01001247.1, read on the forward strand.
TGTAAATATGACCACCTCCTACATATAATTTTAGAAGTCGACTAATAAAATCAGGATCTAGTCGGACCGCGATTGCAATATTTGTCAACGGTCCCAGCGCAACAACTATTAATTCTCCTTAAAACAAATAATGTAGACATTTAATGTTAATCAAATTATAGCTGGTGATCGTGACTTCGTCGGCGTAAAATTAAAAAGTATAGCCCATGTTACTCTGTTGATGTTAATGGTAAACCATTAGGCTACATTATCCCCGACCCAGTTATTCTTGACTAATTTCAATACATACAAAAATACAAAGTTTTCCTCTTTACAATATCAGTATGAAAATTAAACTATTACTTTTATTATCTAATCAATAAAATATATCACACTTGGATAAATATCATTTTTTTTTTGTTTCATGCCAAACACTTTTTTAAGCTATCAACGGATAACAGCGAAGTAACCTAAGTATGTAATCATATCACGAAAAATAATTCTAAGGATTTTACCTTTAAACTTCTTCGATAGTTCTATCAACGCCATAGCGGCTGGACTTGACTGAGCTTCGATAGGTTCATATTCCAGAAATTCAGACTCACTGTCCCCAAGTCCGTCCACACCAAAGTAATGATCAGATTCTATTCCTTGCACAAGAGGAAATTTACTTCCTCTGTAAATACGTACCTAAAAGAAAAATCCTATGTAAACTATTTTTATTGGATTTTCTGGAGACATTAAATTTCAAACGATTTAAAACCAAAAAATTATGAAATGAACAAGAAAAGTACGAGGAACTCAAAGTTTTTGAATCCTAATTATATTTGGACTTTAGATATCTGAAAATCTCTGAACTCATGGTTCATGGATAATGCGAATGAAAGACCAATATGACATAATACATACGTCATTTCTGCCCGCGATATACAAGATTTTTTGAGTGTTATTAAAAACTTGAGGCTCATTAACGTTGCCACGGGTTGTAGTTAACGCGATGACTTGAAACCTATAAGAACAGGAAATTAAAATCTAGTTGTTTTTGAGTTCATTATTATTATTATAAGTATTGGGTACATACCCATCGAAATGTTTTTGGTACTGCAGAGCCATGAATATAGCCATTGCGTCGTCAGCTCCCCCATCATGGTCGATCACAATTTTTGGCCCAGGGGTAAGATCTTCTGAACTACTGTGATACATATATTTATCATGCTATACCAAAGATCAAGCAAAGACAAGAAATTCATTCACGGAAAGTAGATTGAAAGTTATAAAATCAAATATTAAAAGTTAGTAGTGAGCATGCAGAGAAAGCAGAATCAATAAAACAGAGAAAGAAGAAGAACAGAAAGAACAAAAAGAAGGAAAAGGAGAATCAAAGGAGATCGTGTGAAATTAATTATTTAAACAAAACGTGAAAAGAGACTGCAAACAACTTTGATCAGATTAATAGATCAGACTTCAAATATGTTTACAGTAATCTTTCAAGAATATCATAGCATAAGAGAAAAAAGAAAGATAAAGGCGCTGAAGTATGAACTACAAAGATAACATCACCAGATTACCTTTATGTAATCTTTCGAAAGGCTCTCGAGAGCTAAATAATATTATCTCTGACGGAAATAGTTAAACATTGATTATGAGATATTATAAATTGTTAGATAAATATGAAAATGAACACTTTATCTGAAACAAAACACACACAAAACAATATAAAATGAATTAGAATATGATATAAACGTGTAGTATGAAATAAATAAACTACAATATTACTGAAAATATTTTCAAAAATGATATTACTACGAGTATTATTTACGGACGGTTTATTTACATTCTGCTTAATCACTTTGATAAATAATTTTAAAATATTTCTAGTAATATATCATAATATTAACACTAAGTTTAAATAATTTTATATTACTTTCTTACCTTCGAAAATAATATAATAAAAATAATATTAAAATGATCGTCACTAAAACGGCGGTTATCGCTGCTATTATGTAATTGTATTTATTTTTCTTCATTGTTTTATCCTTTTAATTTATTCACATAATTAATTGCATATTAAAACATTGTAATGCATTTAACGTAATTAACATTAAAACACAATTTATCAATTTATTTATTTTTTTAAACACAATTTTAACAATATCAAATTTATGTCATGAAAACGACAATTTTTTTCGTATTAATTTCACTGGAACTAATGCATGACTGTTACGTTCGAGGACTAGCGCCATATGAATGTGACTACAATGATTCTTACCTTATCATTATTATCAAGAATATTATGATAATAAGAATAAGTATATAATTTGCAACACTTATCAAACATGCGAAATTTATACAATACGTATAGATACAATGCTAATAATTTTAGGAACTAAAAACTCTATCAAAAACTCATTGACTTGATAACCTCTTTCTCTTGGAAGTCAGTTAAAAATATTTCAAGCCAAATAGATCAAGTAAAATTGGAAAGCCTTGCTTTCAGATTCTTAGCTTTTTAACTCCCATCGTACATATTTTTTTTATTATAAAAATGGCCAACGAGCAAGCGGCCATTTAGATTCGCTGAAATAGCGAAGCGACAACTGCTCATAGAAATCTGCAATTGCAGATGCGTTGCCTATCCTCAATCTACGGAGGAGGAGACGCACAGCAAGAGGATAATTCCTCTTCCTATACCTCTCCTCCGCCATATCCATTTCCCCTTCCTATAAATTCCTTATAAGAAAAGGACAGGAAGGGAAAACGTACTAAAATTAGGTCTCCAGCACCATACTCCTCAGACGAAACACGGAATTGCTTCCATTTCATGCCTGTCTTCTGTGTAGACGTGGTATTACACCGGGCGAGCCGGACAATTCGTGCGAAGATGTTAAAGCGGGCTCTACCACTGTTAAATTTACATCTAACGCGGTTAATATTTCATCGTTTCATAATCAGCTCCGTTCTTACCAAGGGGCTCGAAAGCTACTTTAAGTCAAAGGCGACTAAAGCTCAGACAACTACTACGCTGGCCTAAAGCGGGTGTAGAACAAAATTTAAAAGTAATAAGTAAAATAATTACGATAGTAAATTAAGTATAAGCCTCCATTCATACGGGCGCTTTTTTAACGTCTCATTATTACGAACATTGTAAAATAAACCTTGTTTCGTTCACCCAGCGTTCAAAAAGCAACGCTGCGGGATTGTGATTGAAAAGCGCCTCCGGCTGAAGAGATGGAAATGCGTTTGTTCTATCTCAACGCTTTTTTAGCGTGCGTTGAAAAAGCGCCCGTGTAAATATAGGCTAAACGAGATAAGAGCTTGTATAATTTGTGTCAATTGATGGAAAACAAAATAAAGCACTGTATCCTCATAAATTGTTGATAACGTTGTAAGAGACATAGCTCCTTTGTGTAGGACTGATTTAATTTATCATTTCCAAGTATTATTAATTCAGTATGCAATAATCGTTTTATTTGTTTACTTATTAACTTCTTGGTTTAGCTTTAATAACTTAATTGAATTTTGAAATATCCATACGTCTTAATACTTATTTAATAGATCTAACTACTTAAGCCGGCTACAGATACTCACATTTTACTGAACAGTTCGACTGCGCAGTTAAAACTGACGTGTGTAGGCAAAACTGAGAACTGTACAGTTCGAATGTGCAGTTCAAATTGACGTGTGTACTTCAAAGTTAAAAAGCTGGAAGTCTGTAGCTGGCTTTATGATTTCTAATAGTATTTTTATATGTTACAAAGTAGCAAACGAGCCAGCGGTCACCTGGATTCGCTGAAAAAGCGAAGCGACCGCTGCCCATAGACATCTGCAATTGCAGATGCGTTGCCTACCCTTAATCTAAGGAGGAGACGCACAGCAAGATGATAATACTTCTTCCTATGCGTCCCCTCCCCCGCCAATCCACTTCCCCTTTCCATCATTTCCTTATAAGAAAAGGATAGGAAGGGAAAGTGGACTAAAATTAGGCCTCCGGCACCACACTCGTCACAGGAAACACGGAAGTGCTTCCATTTCACGCCTGTCTTCTGTGTGGTCGTGGTATAACACCGGGTGAGCCAGCTAATTCTTGCGAAGATGTTAAAGCGGGCTCTACCACTGTTTAGCTTTGGTTTTTGGTAGCTAAATAAAAGAAGTGGAACGAATAGGAAAGGAAAAAATCCTCTTTCTAGGCGATCTATCTTACATCGAGTGCAGATAGGCAACGCATCTGCAATTGCAGATATATATCTGATCGTATTAGAGAAGCGAGCGCTGCCTATCTGCCTATCGGTGAATCCAGTAGCCGCTTGCTCGTTTGCTATAATATAAAAAAATGTCTCGCTTTGTTTTTAAATTAACGAAGCGTTGTTTCATTTGAGCCTCACGTGAAGTCAATTGAATCGATTTATGTTTATTATTCCGTCTCCGTTCATTTGTTGCCTGTCTACTAATAAATATCGATTTATGTAACATTTTGTCATTACATACACGTAGTAATCGTTGGTTCATTGTTTTTATTGAGACAGACACCGTAACTTGTACGTAAATCAAAGTTTATAGCATACTCGCTGTGCCTGAGACTCCGTCTGAGTGGAACTGAAAAATAATACAATAAGTAGCTGTGTTCTTTTCGATTATGTTCTACATCTGTGCAAATTTTCACCAACAGTTACCTTCCATACAACCGTCCTTCCATTGTTACCTTCGCTTTCATAATATTACGAGTACAAAGATGGAACATTTAGCTTCATTTACTCGCTGACTTTTGAATAAACTGTCAATTGTGCTTTCTTTTAAAGATCTGTGACCAAACGATTTTTTGTCTATTTTTTTTTATTTATAAGCTTTTGCTATGGTTCTTGAAAATGTTACTATTAGCGCCATCTTATTAGTATTAAATAATACTGAAAGCGATGTTGGTTTTGGTACAACATAACTTTTTAATTTTCATCATATCTTTCTAGATGGCGTTAGATATTTCTTCGCATTATGATTGAATTTCGTTTCTAACTAGCATGACTAACGTGACCAGACGTCTCGTTTTAAACGGAACTGTCCCGTTTTACAGTCATGTGTGCCGGTGTCCCCGGAATAATCTATGGGACGCCAAATTCTACCGTTTTCGGACACCACGATAAAATTTGAACAGTCGAGCCGGCCGGACCCGGCGTAGCGTGCCAGCGAGACCGTATCGTAGGTTAAGCATGACGCTCTTTTTCTTAACATTTTTTATTCAATAGGTTAAGGTGGCCTCAGTTAAGCACGTATACGGGGGTGGCTAGTTGGGATTTATCCCCCCCGAAATCTGACTACAGTATAGTGGTTATAGCAATTTTAGACTGTTCACATGGTTGTATCAATGTTTGTCTCCCTCGAACCAAAAGTCTCGATACGTGCTTGGCCTCAGTGCATAGAATAGACTAGCTTATTAATCTTTAAAAACTAAACAAAAAGCATAGAAGGTTCTAAGATAAATATTTAAAAAATATATTAAACTCCAGATGAAATGAAGTTAAATCGTGATCAGGGCTTTTGAACTATAAAGTTTCTGATCCATTCGTGCTATCTAATCAGTTTCGACACAAACTCGAACGTTTACTTTCAAAACTAAAGTACTAAGTAACTAATATACTTTGTAAATTAACCTACTTCTATTTTCGTGTCTATATAGCAATATACTCGTAGACATATACCCTTATACAACATATGTAACAACGACATATATCGACAAACACGACCTACAAATCATGAGCATAGCCCAGAGGGTTCAGCGAGGGTGTCCGGATTTTATATGTTACCATAATTTTCTTTCTTGCTGCTTCTATATTGGCAAGAAGGTTATATAATTTTCATAATTAAAAGAACACATTATGGATTTTCTCTGTTAAAATTTTGCTGATAAATAATTCCTGTAAAGTTTAAAAAAAGATGTTTTATTAAACGCACTTTATTGCTTGCGTATTTTTTATTTATTTATTAATAAAAAAAGTAATTTTCTATAATTTCAATCTTCTCGATTGTTGATGTTTTTAATTTGTTGTTTTCCGATCATCCTGGAAGAGAAAAACATTAAAAATTGACAGGAACAAGTCAACTTTCAGGTTTTAGCTAGAAATAGCTTTAAAAATGGCTGTGAATCAAATTAAAAAGATAATTACCTCATTAAAAAACCACCAGTCTCTCAAATTGCTTGTAACATGCGGAGGTATGAATGTAGCGAAATCTGGTGCGCTCTCACTGATTTTAACATGATTAAACGCGTTCTGAAATTAAGAAATAATTAAATTCATTTGGGTATCGAAATCAGCTCAATTTTAAGCCAACAACAGTCACCGGCCATATTATTCTGTTACTAGTTCTTTTTGCTATTCAACGGACTATTTATCTATACTAATATCATAAAGTGGAATGATTTGTATTTCTGTATGTACCTATATTGAAATAACTCAAAAACTACTTGGGCGATTTCAAAAATTCTTTCACCGCTATAAAGTCACATGATCTCCGAGTTACATAGGCTATATTATTTGTGCCACGCGGATGAAGCCGCGAACAACAGCTAGTTTTTAAAAGACTGTTCGCCTTTATTGGCGGGTATCTTATTATGTTGTCTAATGTGTGTAAATGACTAAGATTTTTTTTATTACCATTGTAGCTATCATGTCAGAATATTTCTGTTTCATTTCTTTATTTTCTTTATTTTCTATATCTTCTGGTTTATCATCTTCAGCTTCAGAGTTAAGTTCATCCACCGGAGTTGTGTCTGGTAAATCTTCTTTTAGTTTATTATTTAAAGTTTCTCTCTGAAAATATTCATTTCTTAACACTTAAGGTGAGCGCCCACCGCAAAAGAAAGAGCTGAGCGGTAGCTGGGCAGTCCCAAATTCCACTTTCATACGAAACTGAACACTTATATTCCAACCAACAAAGAGAAATGAGATGTGCCAAAACAGCCGAAATGTTCTAGAGAGCCGAGCTGTTGTCAAATGAGACAGCTGGATTAAGCCATTGGACTCGCTTGCTCAGCTCTTTGTTGGTGGGGACACACATTGAGGCCGCTCAGCTCACCATCTTCCGTACATTACTCTTTTGCGGTGAGCTCTCGGCTTTACGTTTCGTATATTTATGGTTAGTACATAACTTTATTTTAGTGCGCATGATGGGAAGTCGTTGGATACGAAAGGCGGAGGACAGCATTCTGTAGAAGGTATTGTGAAGTCATATATCCAGCAGTGGACAGAAAGAGGCTGATGATGATGATAACTGTATTTTCATTATTTTACGTAGATTTTTTTAAATTAAATCTATAAATAAACTTACAATAGGCTTTACAGATCTTAATCTGAAAGTTCAAAGTGCATTTGTAGAAAACTAGAAAATAATACCACATCTTGTATTTTAATTTTAAACTAACCTTAGTATATTATTTAAATTTTCAAAATCTTGTACAGTCTGCAAGAACAATTAAATTGAATATATCTTTTTATTTTAGTTTGTTTCTTTCGTGTTAAAATGAATTGAAAAATTAATTTCTTACCTGTCCGTTATTGTTGCTGTAATAATATAACAAAACAAAATATAACTAGATACCAAAATATCTGTTGCTTTACGTCTTAAATGAATTCTAGGTAAAGGCAAAAAGTATTTTGTAGGACATCTTTTTTAAATACTTGTTCTAGGTCTTACGTGAATTCTAGATGAGTGCAAAAAAGATTTTAAAAGACAACTTTTGCTAAGTAAATTATAAGCCACCTGTGACGATGGCTTTATCTTTTCTTTCACGTTGATAGATAATTTAATATGCTTTCCACAAAGATATTGTAGGCGCGATAAAAAAGTGTTATCCTAACATAGCAGTATCTAAAGCACTTCGCATCTTAATATGTATCTTATACGATCCTTGAACATGAAGAATATGAAAAAAAATCTAATATTTCACGGGAAGATGTGAAATATTACGTATATTTCTTAGTACAACAATGTCGTCTCATTAGTTTATAAGGTCATATTTTTATAGTATAGGTACGCTAATTTAGTATAGTACTCGTATATGTAAGACGCTTTTAAAACAAAAAGCGTATTTATATATTAAAGTAAAAAATATAACAAAAAGCTTGTTCATTATTTTATTAAAATGGTTAGGAAAGTAAAAAAAAAGCAAGCTTAGTTTTAAGCATTTAAAAAAAAATCCTTTCAATCCTGCTACTACTCTTGCAGCATCCTTGATATTCCTGACATTAGGAACACTTTTTATATATTTCTCATTTTTGTATATTTTTTGTAGTTTGTAACATTATACAGGGTGTCCCAAAATTCAACGATAAGCCAGTGCCAGTGGATCACCGGATCGGTACCTGCATAGGAAAAATTAATAAAAAAAATCTAACTCTTTTAGTTTAAAAGTTATGTTAACTTATTT
>QDHC01001247.1:444625-470754 GCA_013186455.1 Papilio dardanus tibullus
CAAAAAAAGAATCACGTAAATCGGTTCAGAACTCGCTGCTCGACGTCCGAACATACATAAAAAAAAAAACTCAATGACTTGATAACCTCCTTCTGTTGGAAGTCGGTTAATAAAATGATAGATATTTTGTTTCAAAAATAAATTTATCCTAAAAATATATTACCTATGTAATCCATAAAGCTGACTACAGACCCTCAGTTCGACTGCGCAGTTAACACCGACGCGTGTATGCAAAACTGACAACTTTACTGTTCGACTGTGCAGTTCAAATTGGCGTATGTACGTCAGTCGTAACAGTACAGTTAAACTTGCGTAAGCACCAATAGCCTAATGGTTTGGGGTACGGACTGCCGATCTCACGATCGTGGGTTCGAATGGCAGGATATGTCCTAACATAAGCTTTTTTCAAGCTTACTTGGAATGGTTAAGGAAGTATTAGTAAATTCACAAAAGTCTGCTAATGTTTCTTTATAAAAAAAAGAACTGTACTAAACAGGACAGGCGCCGATGGTGCTTTCTTGTGTTAGAGGCCAAGGCCCACTTTGGGTCGTTGCGCCAACGGAGTAAGTAGGTACAGTTCAAACTAAAGGTTTGTAGCCTGCTTAACACTTTTATTTAAGTACCTGTATACTCACCATAATATAATCAGAAGCCCGTCTCCGGAAATTTGTGTACATAACTCTTTCATTTGCACCATTGTACCTTTAATTAAAAATATTGTAATATTATTGCTACGCTAAATTGTACATATTTAAAAATGTTTCTAAATTCCGCGCTCAGTTTCACTGGTCCTTTTGAAGCCTCCCACTGTGTACAATTATTATGACGTATTTTTAATGACAACTGCCTAACTATTAAATGACTGATTACTGACACCAACCAACCCTAAATTAGTTTTAGGTAGGTATCTTTTAAGGGTTTCTCTAAATCTAACGGATCCCTTGCGGTCTAGTACTTAACTGTTGGTGAAAACGAAAGTAGTGTTAGGTGACATTTAAAATGCGTTAAGGGTTAAGGGTATATTTAGGGATTGTTGGTGAAAATGACCATGATTGTCTTAAAGGTAAAGCAACATAAACGGATATCAATGAGCAGCCGTCAATTCCCTATTTTGGCGAATTTAAGTGGCCCCTTGCTTGTTTGTAACCTGATAATATAAAAAGATTCAGGAACCAACCGTAGTCCTATACTATCCGCATTTCCATAAACTCCAGAACCCTCTTCAAAGTCCATGTGTGGAAATTTAATTGAAGACTTCAACATTCCCAAAGCTGGTCTGATGAGCGTGTGACCAGGTAGTATAGACTCGGCTATTGGTAAATGTTTTGGTGAATGTGGTACACCAGCTATATTAGTCACTTCACCGCGATCATAGCTGAAAAATATTCTTCGCTGAAAACATAATATAATCTTATTATTGGATTGTAAACGAAAAATACATCTGATTTTGTATATTAATGTAATAACTGAGTGGGTCTAGAATTTAGAAAATTCCACCGTACGAAAGTTCCATTACCAAATCTGATTTTTTGACAATAAGCGATCATTCACACAGACGGTTTTATACCGTCTGCGTTGGCGCTTTCTTAAAGCATCGTTCATACGATCGCTGTAAAATGACTCTTATTTCGTTCTCCCAGCGCTCAAAATCCAACGCTGCACGAATAAAATACAGAAGCGCTACTTTGAGAACAGATACGTGGAAATGCATTAGTTCTATCTCATCGCTTTTTTAGCGCGCGTTGAAAAAGCGCTCGTATGAATGGAGGTAATACTCACCGTTAACGGAAACTCTCCTCTACTTTCTAATCTCCTTCTCTGTTAAATAATTAATATTTAACATTAATTAACTTTACATTTAATAAAATTTATTTATGTCCAATAACAGAAGAGATAAGTTACTGAACAAAATCTTACAGCAATATGCTCCAACTGTTGTAGCAAACTGACTCCATTACAAGGCAACACGCCCTGAAATTAAATTTATAATTAAAACTGTCATTTCGCGTACAATAAATTAAATTTCCTTTGAAGTTATTAGTATTATAATACTTTAAAAATCACTGATTCAAAACGTATATTAAAATATAGAAATGGTTCAATGACATGCTCATCATCATCATCATCATCAGCCTATATTAGTCCACTGCCAGAGGCCTGTGTCTCTTTCAAATTGAACGGTTCATCGCTTTCCAACTTTAGCACTTTCTTGTCATGAAATCTATGTTCCATTTGATCTAGTATAGTCTATCATATAATTTGTGGTCGTAAAATCATCATAGAAGTACTTATAAAGTAGAACTTATTTTAAAATCCTTTCTCTCTCTCTTTATTGTTATTACTATTGTATGACTAACTTACAGTTATAAATATTAACGCAAATATACGTGTCCTTTTACTCATTTTTAAACGTAACTGCATGTAATCACAATGTATAATACGTCAGGAATTATTACAGTCAAAACCATGAAATAGAAAATTAAAATTACCTCAAATGGAATATTCAATTTGTATTAATATTTTGATTATCAAACACTCTAATATTATACGAATCACTTACATCTGCAATACCAGAGGAACCGCAGATGCGTTACCGGCCTTTTAAGAGTTGATACGCTCGTTTCTTGAAGGTCCCTAAGTCGCTAGTCTGACGATCGAACTTGGTACACAAGTTATTCGTAAGTCTACTTGTTTCAAAAAGAGGTTTATTCCTGTGTTTATTCGTTCATAAATAGAAGATTTTTTTGATACAATAATTCTGTTGGCGTCGTTTATGCCGATCACTAGATGGCGCTGTGGCGAGACAGTATTTAAACACGATGTTATGAGGTTTGTCTCGCCGCATATAGGTTTCCCACTGGCTTTTTGGTGGTTTGGTGGTTCTCATTGCGTTCTCATTGTCATTGATAGTTTCTTTGCGTTGGTCGATTCGAGTCGTTCGATATTTGAATAAGGTTGTGTAGTAGGTAGATAAACAAAGTAATTCAGGTTAAACTTTTAAGAACTGAAACTCTATAATTTTGAGGTTTTAATTGGAAAGGAAAATGTTATATTTTAAAATAATAACCTCGTTTATTAACAAACTTGCGGAAGCGTAACTTGCAATAAATTGGCTGAGAATGGTCAAAGTTCTCTGTTGTAACTTTCAATTTGGACGTTATTGGGAAGAAGTAATTAAGCAGAGCAAACTTTCGGATACTTTTAACAAATAAAATAAAAAAAAAATCTTTGAAACATCAACTGTTTTGATATCATCCTGAAAATAATATTTAAAAAGGTTAAAGGTTTCGACCCATGATGAGCTCCGTTTTCCGCAATTCCACGACTAGCGCGTATTTTCGGAAAATAATATTTTCTAATAGTTTCGTAAAAATTTCGAAAACTCATTTCTTTAAGATGATTTCTTTTATTTCATAGATAATGTCAATTGTGTTATTTTATTTAAAATATTTTTCATCAAATTTTGAATAAAAATATAGCAAAAAGCTTTAGAAATACATATGAATACAAGTTCATTTCATGTAAGCAGTTTTAGAAATCCACATCTCAATGGATCTTATTCAAATATTTGCCATGAACTGAAAATAGAATTTTTGAACGCTAAGAAATAGAAAGCGGTACCGTATAAGTGTTTGTATGTGTAGGATGCGAGGACACAAAAGATTCTTTCAGAGATTGGGGATATTAAGCACTTTTAATGTCTATTTTTGGAGGTTTATTTTCTGTTATCTAAGAACTTTCGATTACATATTGTGACTGGCATTAAAGAAATTAAACAGTATTTTATTTATAAGAAAAAGGCAACGGGAACACCGAGGTGATCGTCTACGCCATGGACATCTGCAATACCAGAGGAACCACAGATGCGTTGCCGGCCTTTGACGAGGTGATACGATCGCTTCTTGAAGGACCCTTAGTATTAGCGGTTTGGAAATACCGCCGAGTACATTATTAGTATTCTACTAAGTTAACAGAGATTTCCCGGTTAAACTTAACTAGGGACGTAACTGAAAGTGGCTAGGGACAAATGTTTATGACGATTCATACAGACTCAAAATAATCAGTGGAGCTAACGATTATTGTAATTTTCATAAACATTTCTAGAAAATGAAAATATTCTTCTTTCTTAATATTTCATAATAACTGTGTGTTTAGGATGTTTTGATTCTCTTAACAATTTACACTTTCGTACAATATTTAAAGTTAACGTTGGTTATCTTTTAGGAAGGGATATCAGGAACCAAGTATAGTATAAATATTATAATCTAGAAATTATTTTTATACGTTCAAAATAAAAGAATTTTCGACTTTCAGGTTTTTAATTGTTAAGGTTCTTTTTATAAAGGTTTATAGTCATCCTGTAAATAAAATATTTTTAATTAAACAAGTTAAAAAAGTATTCTTATTGTTTAAGATTATATCTTTCATTTGGATTATTTTTTTTTTCTTACCTGATTAAAGTACCACCATTTCCTGCCAAATATGAGCGCGGCTCCTGACGGTCCGTAGTTATTGATTAGTGGCGCGTACGGATTTATATTCATATGATCTCCTGACATCTAAATAAATTATTTTCTTAAATTAATTTTAACATAAAGGCCTGATGACCAAAAGACAAAGAACATAGTATAAAACAATAACGCTTTTTTTTGTTTGTCCCTATATATGCTTGAATCTTTAAAACTACGCAACGGATTTTGATGCGGTTTCTATCTATATAGAGTGATTCATAAGGAAGGTTAATATATAACTAGCGACCCGCTCCGGCTTCGCACGGGTTCAATTATTGTCAGTATGGCTGTTATATACAATGTTCACAGTTTTTCTATAGTGTATTTAGTATCAGTTTTGCACCCGTGCGAATCCGGGAGGGTCCTAGTAACAAAATAAAATTTGATATTCCATATTTTAGTATGAAAGATTATATTTTTGTACTGCTTCTTGTTAGAGTAAAGAAACTAAATAGTAGAAATCGGAGCGATTGAGAATTGGCCAACATATTAAACATTAATATGCATTCTCTCATTTAACTTGCGCTGGTTTGAGTCCAATTATATACATATTTTATTTATCCAAGAATGTATGCCTTTTTCGCACCAGGATATTACTTTAGTCGAGTAGCAAGTATGCGAATAAATGATTTACTAATGTACTTTACTAAAATGTTGCTGTTTGGACAAGTTTAGTTACTAAATTTCTTGCTACTCTACTAAAATACTATACTAGTGCGTTCAAGGCTTGAGGTATGCATCTTCAGGTATCCTTTATAACCTTTCAGCTTATATTAAATAATAGAATAACTTACTGCATGATTCCACATCCAGTTTTGTTTGTAATGTGTTTTATGTACGGTGTACGGGTTGCCAGGGTTTCTCTCAAAACTGTCCGAGTCCTCCACGGCTGAACTGTCCGATGAGCGTATATCATAGAACTTTTCTCTTTGACGATATTGTGATTTAGAAGAGCGACGAGGATGTATGCGTCGGATGTTTAATCTCTAAAAAAAAACGTTGCAATTTACTTAGCTGATAGCCAAGGTGACTGTTTAACTTTTTTTTAACTTCTAAAGGTAGTGGTTAAAAGTTTGAAATGTTAATACTCCACGAGAACAAAGTCGCGGGAAAAACTAGTCTTTTTCGTTTAAAGGAAAGGTGTCAAGCATGTTGTGATAATTATTATATTGATTACATCTACTCGTATCATAGTTTAATATGAATTTAATATTATAATACATACTTTAAAAAATATTAAAATTTAGCAGTAAAATATTTAAACTTACATTATCGGGAATTTCAATGGAATCTGCTCTGAAACAAAATTTGAATAATTCAAGTTTGATGACATTGAAAATATTATTTTGAAATTCAAGCTGAATTACAAATTTTCAATCGTCTCCACTTTTCCTTGGTAATAAGCATATGGTTACACTAATAATGTATCGATAAAGTTATTTCAAAACTTTTGTACAAAATTATTAGCAGCAATATTAAAAATCAGGAATACCCAGAGTCCAAAAGATAGCGACATTTGCCTAGCTTATAGAAGTTTCTGTTTAATCCGTTTATCTCGCTTATGGAGGTAACTCGTCGGGACCAGAGAATGACTCCCGCTTATAGAGGTTTCTTGCTTATCCAGGTTTTGACTGTATTCATAAGAAACACTACTACGGTTAGTACTTTTAAGCCATAATTTGGTAGTCATAACTTTTCGTCTTTTAAAATATTTTAAGACAAAATCCCCCTTTTGCGAAAAAAATATATAAAGTACTGCGATAAAGGAGGACCAATAGGTCGTCGATTATTTGATACTGGAGGACACTCGGAACAAAATAAGATAGACCAAGGGTCTCATCAGACCAAATTATGTATCATAAGAAGTGCCAGGAACAAGGATGTTCTGTATTTTGGAATAAATTTTATGAATGTACCAGTACCAAACGTAGAAAGTACAACAGTAATAACGCTGATTCTCGTTTCGTAATAAAGGGGAATAAGTTTTATTTAAAACGATGCCACAGTTTTGAAGTGAAACATATTTCAAACCTCCCAACTTGATACACGTACAAGTTAGTAATGTTGAAAGTTTTCTAACTTGGATTACCATCTGCAGCGGCAAGTGAAATCTTTTCCGAAGAAATTACATATTGACAAATCTTATTCCATTAGACATGCATTTCAGAATAAAAAACCGAGCATGTTAAAAAACGCCAAAGTTTCGATTTTTGGTGTAGTTTCTATTCGTTTAATATTAGAGATTTAATAATAATAATAAATTAGGAACCTGTACTTTTTTTTTATTATACAAAGTGGCAAACGAGCAAGGGGCCACCAGAATACGCTGAAACATCCATAGCGACCCCTGCCCATAGACATCTGCAATTGCAGATGCGTTGCCCACACTAACTTACGGAGGAAGGGACGCACATCAAAAGGATAATACCTCTTCCTATGCGTCCCCTACCCACCAATCCATTTCCCCTTCCCATCATTTCCGGATAAGGAAAAGTAAGAGAAAGTGGACTAATATTAGGCCTTCGGCACCACACTCATCAGACGAAACACGGAATAGCTTTCATTTCACGCCTGTCTTCTGTGTGGTCGTGGTATTTCACCGGGCGAGCCGGCCAATTCGTACAATGATGTTAAAGCGGGCTCTACCACTGTTTGAAAAAAACTTGAAATTTAGGAAACAAGAAATAAAAAACACTATTTGCTATAAATCAAATGAATTATGACGACCTTTTATAAAAACTTTTTAAAAGTATTATACTTACTGGACCAATATTATTGCTGATCCTTGGTTACTTCTTGAAATCTAAGAGTTATTTAGAAAAAGTTCAATATAACAAAAAATATTAGATTTCAATGAAGCGAAAATAGTTCAATAAAAACTTTGTGTTAAAAATTTAATTTTATTTTATTTAATGTTTTTATCAGAAATATCTAAAAGGACTCGGACATTGCCGTTTACATTATACTTTTTTTATTTTTATTTATTATATTGTCATATAGTATTTAGTAATAATATTCATATTTACCTGTTTTCTTCCAAAGTTTCTTTTTCGTCTGTAAAGTGTATTTTAATGTTACAATTAATTTTATTAGTTAAACTAAAATATGTTCGGTTATAATCAGCTTCATTATGTTACTTCATTTTAATAAAAAATAAATTAATAAAGGATAAAAACACTTTCCGCTTTATTCCGAAACGAGAATCAGCATTATTACTGTTGTACTTTCTACGTTTGTTACTGGAATGTTCATAAAATTTATTCCAAAATACGGAACACTCTTGTTCCTGGTACATCTTATGATACATAATTTGGTCCAAGGAGACCCCTGGTCTATGTTATTTGGTTCAGAGTGTCCTCCAGTATCGTATAATCGACGACTTATTGGGCCTCGTTTATCGCAGTATTATATTTTATGTTTATCCTTTTGTTCATAATAATACATTGTTTAAATCTACCAACATGACGAATTCTCACTTGACGTGACTTGATTCTATTTTATATAATCAACTAGCTAGCCCCGCGGATTCGTCCGCACGGAGAATAATTCACATAACTTGCTATTAAATAGTTAAAAAGTGTTTTTTCGAGTTCCTAAGAAAAAACTTCCAAAAGAACTCTTCCCTCATCTCATCTTTAAAAGTTAAATTTAGTTACTTATTTATTTTTTATTTATTTATTTAAATTTTATTTAGAAGAATCCTTTAGCATTAAACTAGCCTACGTAGTTTAGAAACCTCAAAGCGTTTCTAGTCTCAAGTCTCTAGGCTCAGTAGATTGAGTGTTGATACTTCGTACAGTCAGATTTTCCTTTTATGTATATAGATTTTAGTATGCAGCGTATCAACGCGGTATAATGGTGGCATTTTGCCAGACAAATGTGTTGACTGCAGGTGATTTCAAGAGCGAGATATGGCGGTGCATATTGTCAGTGGCCCCTAATGTGTTTGCGTTCGATAACATGTGATAAGAAATCAATATTTTGCAAGAGGTTTTTTTACAAAATAATATCTTAAATTATTCTGTTATTATTATTTTTTTTATAAAGTGGCAAACGAGCAAGGGCCATCTGGATTCCCTGAAATAGCGAAGCGACCGCTGATAGACATCTGCAATTGCAGATGCGTTGCCTATCCTTAATCTTTGGAGAAGACGTAGAGCAAGAGGATAATTACTCTCTCTATACGTCCCCTCCCTTGTATATACTTCCCCTTCCCATCATTTTCTTTATAAGAAAAGGATAGGAAGAGAAACTGGACTAAAATTAGGGTGTTCTATCCTATTAAAATTAAAAGCTATATTTAATAATTTTTAGTGCGTTTTATATTTCAAAATCCTAATACTTACAGATTTTTTGTTTCGTCAATGGGTAATGTCACTATTTTGTACTGGAATAAAAAAAATATCTCCTATTAATAATTTCTTTCTATTTACCTATAATTAATTAAAATTTCGATTTAGGAATGTTAATGTAAAGTATTTCTTGTAAAAGATTTGAATCGCTTAATACCAAATTGGATGCATAGGACGTACGTATTTTCTATTAGAATTTGCCGTCGTCAAAGCATATCAGCGGTATGTGAAACATAATTTAAATAGGAATCCCAATTGATCATTTTTAATAAACTATCTTTTTAATTTTTTTTGTTGTCTAGGGTGAAATCTAGAAGTGAACTATCTTATCAGCAAAAATTACAAAACTAAATTATTTGGACTCACCGGTATATTATTACTGAAAATATAAAATATTTATCAGTTTAATCTAAATTAACATATGATTTAATATGACTTTACTCAACATACCTACGGTCATCAGAGCTACGAACATTTTTATATAAAGATTTGACAAAGTCCTGAAACAAATATTATTTAAAAACCAACTACTAAATATATAAAAAAAAACATTTAAAAATAAAATTACCAATAACCGATTAGATTTCCTCACATCTGTATAAAGAACTCTGTCAAAAGTGTTTCCGTAACTGTAACCAAAATTATATTGCAATGAAAAAATAATTTCACTTCAATCTTAAAAAATTAGGATAGTGTTTTAGTCGAGTAGCAAGTAATAGGTATCCGAACAATGGATTTACTAATTTTACTCCGCTGTGAGTCGGCCTGGGCCTCCGACAGAACAGACCTCTACATTTACTAACCTACTCTACTAAATGTTGTTGTTCGGACACGTTTTTTACCAAAATACTTGCTACTTCACTAAAATACTGTCCTAGTCCGAACAAAGCTTAAAGGGTAGTATTCACTAGCCGGACTAGGCCCGCGACTGTTTAATGCCATTGAAATAGCAATAGTTTCTAAGCAATTAGACCGAGTTCTCGATAAAACGTAGGTTTTGCTTCGGCGTAAGACCGTTTTGATATCGGTCTAATGAAGCCTTAGCCTTAAGAAGGCATACATCGCCTATTGTAAAAGGAATCTATGTCTACTCACGTGATTCCCAGCTTGTCTATATTACCATAGACAAAATTACTATAATCTTTTTGTGGGAACATAACTGAAGACTTGAGCATGCCCAGAGCCGGCCTCAGTAATGTATGGCCAGGCACGATGGGTTCTGCGCGAGGCAAGTTGTCAACTTCATCCGGAATTTCAAGTATATTATCATACATTTTATATACTCTTCTCTGTAACATTGATAACGTGTTGTAAAGCTCAATGTTTGTTTAAGTAACTGTATAGGGTATGGTCTGGTTGTCTCTGGGTTTCCCGAGCATCACGCCATGTTGACAATTGTGACAGATATCATGACCATCATAAGGCGGTGCTCGTGTTGGTTACGTTATATACGTGGTGTTATGCTCGTGACGCCCAGAGACAACCAGACCATAGCCAATAGACTACAAATAATTATACCACAAACTGTCCAATATTCAAACAAAGATCCAAGAAGCAATCACGCAGCGTTGGATTTTGAATTTTGCGCTGGCCGAACGAAATAAGAGTGGTTTTATAGCGAAAGTATGAGCGAAGGCGTTAAAAAAACGTCCGTGTGCAAGCTTGGTGAAGGTCACGCACGTCTTTGGTACATCTATATTCACATCATATTGTTGAGCTTAACAAAATTACAAAGTTCTGTGACACACGTATAAATTTAAATTAGTTTAACGAGTGTCCGACAGGACTCTCACCTGTACCTAACTACGTTAAAAACTTCACAGAAAAGCCGGTTACACAGAGGTAACATGGCAGCTGGGATGCATAATAATAGTCAGATGAGATACATTTTATTTCATTTTGGAGATTAACTATAGTTTTTACTAAGTGAAAAATAAAAATATCGTACCAAACAAGGATAAGGGCGTAAAAGTACCGTAGAAGTGAAAAAGAAGCGCTTACTCGTTAGTCATTGTGCAAAAAAGGAAATCTGGAATCAATCCCTACTTTTCTTATTTCTCTAAGCCTCTAAGCCTGCGTTCAGATGGACGCTTTTGTAATGACAGCATTGGCGAATTTTTAACGTCTTCGCTCATACGAACGCTGTTAAACGACTCTTGTTTCGTTCGTCCAGCGCTCAAAATCCAACGCTGCACGATAAAAATTTAAAAGCACCACCGTGTGAATACATGCTATGAGATACATAGAAATTTTTGTTCTATCTCAATCAATTCAAATCAAAAATCAATTAATCATAAAAGAAAAGGAGTGCGTCGGCATGTGCTGAGGCAGGACCGCAGCGCCGTTTTTTTAGCGCATGTTAAAAAAGCGCTAGTGTAAATGGCGGCTAAAGGGAGAAATATACACTAAAAATCTCCCCTGGGAATCTGAGTGTAGCTTAGTTTAAGAATGTTTTAAATACGTATATTTAATGTTTTAATTGTTTGTATAGCAATAAAGTTACAATGCTTCGCTTAAATTTCACGTCGCTGTTAAAGGGTACGTAGCCGCGAGTAATTCGCTTTTGAAGTTAAAAGGATTTCATAACTCTCTGTGAGACTTCCTTTTGGATAAACTAACGCAGTTTGTATTTCAACTCAAATTGTATTGTGAAAATATGCATATAATCCGCTTAACTACTAGATACTAAGAAGCTAAAGTCGGCTACAAACGTTGAGTTTTAACCATACAGTTCCACTGCGCAATTAAAACTGACGAGTGTAAGCACAACCGAGAACTGTACAATTCGACTGTGCAGTTCAAGTTGACGTGTGTACATCAGTTTTAACTGTTAAAAAAACTAAACGTCTGTAGCCGGCTTTACTAAGTAAAACCCAAAATAGTGTCATTACTCTAGTGATATTAAATAACCAAATTGAAATCTACATAGACTTTCTAGGATGCATCAAAATAATTCAGAGTTTCCATTTCGCTAGATTACAATCATATAAATTTTGTACAACAAAGTTATATTGCGTAGTAGATAACAACAGAGAAATTTCCATATTGCACCAATAAAGCTTACGGGTGCAAGCTTCATGATACTCGAACTTTCAAACTTTGTTTAGCTTACACTACAAAATAAAAAGTAAACACGATATATATTTTTTTCTGTATTAACTTACTAACTTTAAGCGACGCTTTTTAAGTGGCTTTTGTATATTTGGTCATTAGGATGGTATTGTTTTTCGTTTCTTAGTCTTTACGTATGGGTTTGTATGTGATGTCTATTACGACCGTCAGGAGCCCAATTTATACGATTGTGGTGTTATTGTATTTTCATCCTGAGATTCGTATTTACGAGTATAATGTGACATAGATAGCTAAACCAAATGTTATATTTCTAAATGAAATAATTGTACTTACTTGAGGAATAACCAAAACTCTTAACGGTAAATTATTGTGACCTGTAGACAACACTATGTTCTGAAATTAATAAAATAAAATCTAATAATTACCCGAAGCCAGGCAAGGAATAACAATATTTTTACGAAATAAAAAGTAACAATACCATTAAAGTATAAGTAAAAAGTAGAATCCAGTACATTTTTCTTCAAATTTTAAATCACATGAAAATATTTACAAAAAAAATTCATTGCACCAATACTTTATTTGCTAAATACAAAGTCTTTTGCAATATCCAACATAAATCAAATTGCAAACCGTGAAATTATTACTGTAAAATAAATTATATCTAACAATGCCTTAGCTTGTTCTATTCCATTATCAAAAGAAGACTTGTGTGGACGAGGTACGAAGACGTGAGGCAAAATGTTGCTATATGACTTGCTTCTGTGACGTCATGATCATTCGGGTTTTAGAAAAATTAATAATCAGAGTTACAGAAAGGCCAGAAGTATGTGCAAAGACGGTACCTATTTTTTATTACATCGATGCAAAATGATGGAAATTTAAAAAAGAGAGTAAATTATGCCTAATTATTGAATCTTTTTTTAAAAATATGTGATTAGAACTTACAGAGCAACAAAGTATTTTTCTATTAGAAATGATTCATTTACAACACAATTGTCGATTTCCCTTTGAGGTGTGCATGCTTTATCTACATCTTTGCTGTAAGTCCACTCATCGGTGAATCAGTTGAAGGCCAATTTCGAGCACTCTAGTTGGCCTCTCCGAACAAGGCATTTCTATTAAAAATGGAAGAAAGAAAAAAAAAACTGAGATAATTGCAAGAAGTTTATTATAAAAGCAATATAACATTTATTGTATAAATAAAAATAATAAGGAAATAAAAATAATCATGAGGTAATAATTTAAATGCTAAAAAAGAAATGCAAGTTTTCGGAATGGTTACAAAGTCTTTGGTATAACTTAAAAACTATTATAATTAAGATCAATTAATCGGTGGCTTCACTTTCTTTGCAAAACTACCCATCACATTACCAGGTGGGTAATAATTAGCAACAACGTACACTTGTCCCTCTTTTGATTTCGCCACACCCACTCCAAGTTCCTTGCTATCCTCCCAAATAACTTGTGAAAAGTGTCCCGTCTTCAAATCAGTGGGTTCCCTTCCAAACGCATGTAAATTAATTTCGTTATACCATTTATCTACAGGATCTTGTCCGTAAACAGTGAAATTCGGATCCGAAGACCAAGCGTAAAATATATTTTCACCATATCCATTCTGATCTCTGTGTTCCACTCGTCCAAGTTTCGATAGTTTTTTAGCCCATTCTTCGGAATATTTACTAAGCTTCTTGTTGATTTCGAGAGGAGGGACGCCATGTTTTCTACGATACTCATTGTGAGCTCTCAAGAATTCATCTTCAAATTTTTCACCTGTTATCGATGCTGATCTAAATTTCGTAACTAAATCAGTGGCAATTTCGGTGAAATTTTTGCTGCTTCTTTGACTTGGTGATGATGTTGTCGTGTTGGTTTGTTCATGGTAAGTCTTGGAACTTCTGAAGCTGGATTTAAATTGTAACGCTCCAGGGGGCAAAACATTTTTGACGAATTGACCGCTGTAGTTTCCTGGTGGAAAGTAATTAGCGACAACGTACAATTTGCCAGATTTACTTTTAGCAGTTCCTATTCCTAACTCTCGTGTATCTTTCCAGATAAGTTGTGTAAAGTGGCCACACGTGAGCACCTCTGGTTCTCTTCCAAATGAAAATTGATTAATTTCACTATACCATTTATCGAGACAGTCTCTAGCTTTGATTTTCACATTTGGATCTGGTGACCAACCGCAGTAAACATTTTCACCGTAGTCTTTGTTCAAACTGTATGACATTGCATCTTTTTTGGCTAACTCATCAGCCCACTTTTGACTTACTTTACTAATTTCTTTGTTGAGAATTAGCGGTGGTACTCCATGTTCCCGTCTGTACTCATTGTGTATTTCTAAAGCATCGGTTTCAAATTCGCTTGTTTTTGATCCAAATAGCTTGCTCTGTAACAAAAAAAAAAGAATTGCAATACTGACATTTAGAATGCGTTTAAAACGACCTTATCTTTGTGTTCTAGTATCTTTGAATTCTTTGTTTAGTTAAAAATATAGATTGCGTTATAATTGATCCATTAGCACCGTTTAGTCAATGTCAGACGTAATTGGTGTCACCAATATTTTTTCCAAGAACATCAATATCTTTATATCATTAATGATAGGCTTAAACTTAGTGTTGAAGATAATAAGATGTTTTTGCTTATTTTCTAAGGAAATGAGTATGCGTACACTTTTCAATCTCAAATCTTGATTGTGTTTGACTCATTCCAATTGTTAGTAATCATACAATTTTACGATTGTTGTATGAATAATTCTAATCAGTTTCGCTAAAGGTTTCCTCATAAATTGTGACTATTCCATTTTTAATAAGTACTTTCTAAGAAAGTGATCTCAATACGAAGTAAATAGGTAGTTTTTGAACTAATCCTTGATTCATTTAATTGTAAGTAAAACTGCGATTACTTGAATTCTAGGAAATTGTGAACAATAATCGACCGAGGTATTATTTTTTTTATTATTACATATACTAAACTAATAACTATTGTCATGTTTTACTATTTTTGTGTAACCAAAAAAATTACATAATTATTTCAAGTAGCAAAGTATTACGTTTGTGATATAAAAGATTATCAGTTTTGATTATAAAACGGTTTTCTTGTAATGGAAATAAAAAAATGATATCGTCTTGTTTATTAAATACTATCTGTTGTTCGCGACTTCATCCGCGTTGAAATATATTATAGCCTATACTAGTCAATGTAGCTTTCTATTGGTGAAAGAATTTTTGAAATCGGCCCAGTAGTTGTGTTATTTCAATACATACAAAAATACAAATCTTTCCTCTTTAGAAATTGTTAGCAATTTATGAGACAAAATAAAACAATTTGATTGTTATATTTAATTCTAATCCTAATATAAGTATGAATATTGAATTAAGTCATGTTTCCGACAATGATAATGGAACTGATAGTTTATTATCTTTACAAGGCTGTGACATTGTGTATTTGTTTATCGAGTTTGTTTATTCAATGGAATTAATATAATTTTGTTTAAAAATGACTAAAAAGCGCATGCATTTAGTTTGTCAATCATTTCTTATACTACGTTTTAACAACCGTACTTCTTTTTTTTTAGCATTTACTAGCGACCCGCCCCGGCTTCGCACAGGTGTAATGCTGATAATAAATACACTAAAAAAACTATGAACGTTGTATATAACGGCCATACTGATAATAATTGCACCCGTGCGAAGGCGAAGCGGGTCGCTAGTTTAACATATAAACCTTCCTCTTTAATCACTCTATCTATTAAAAAAAACCGCAACAAAATCCGTTGCGTAGTTTAAAAGAATTAAGCGTACAAAGGGATATAGGGACAGAGAAAGCGACTTTGTTTTATACTATGCATTAAAGTTACAAATAGTAAAAATGATATTACGTTTTAAGCCTCATGTTTGCATTAAGTTAACTGAAATGTATTAAAACTTACTGAATCTAATTTTCACTCGACATATTTACTTGGTTGAAGTATTTCAGTTGACTTCCTACGCAGATACCTCCGGCCCACGCGTCAGCTAACAACTTAACGCTTCCCACTTTGTGTTTACTAATGTTTCTGTTTGAGTACATTTTCTAAAGTAAAACTAACTGAACTTTCAGGTAATTTAAAGGTGAATGAATGACACATTTCTCCACAACATTTTGTATTGAGAATTCGTAAATTAAAACGGTATCAAAGTTTACCCAAAGTATATGAACTACAAATGAATTCGATAGCGAATATCAAAAATGTATAGAACAATGTCGTTCGATATCTCACACGTGACAAGCACATGACTTATCGAATGTTATTGCCAGTTTCATACATTTTTGTCAATTCTATTCGCGATATCGCCAATCGAAAGATACATTGGGTAGTCCCCCAAGCAAGGAAGTGTTTTAATAAGCCATGCTAAAGTACTATTGATTCTTTTACTGGTCTGTATTCTGCGATAACCATGATATTTGATGATGATGTTCTATAAACAGATATCGTCCATTCCGTATCATAATTCGTGTTCGCGGACTCAAACCGCTTTATTCCGAAACGAGAATCAGCGTTATTACTGTTGTACTTTATACGTTTGGTACCACATTCATAAAATTCATTCTAAAATATAGAACATCCTTGTTCCTGGTACATCTTATGGTACATCATTTGGTCCAATAAGACCCCTGGTCTTATTTAGTTCCGAATGTCCTCCGGTATCGTATAATCGAAGACTTATTGGTCCTCGTTTATCGCAGTACTTTATTTTTTTTTCGGAATAAGGGCATAAGTAGCACTTACTGTGAAATATTTTATCTTATTATTTTAGTAATCCTTAAAGAGGCCCTTATTACTTGAAGTTCATATAATTATGTAGTAAACAGTTCTAGAAATAAATGGATAATAAAATTAATATCTAAAATGACATTACGGGTGATATGAATCTTGTAGACTAAAGTAAGTCATCGCGATAACAAAAATTAATCTAACAAATGATCATACCAACAATTTTCATTATGACGGTTTATTTGTCCAACAAAATTTTATGGATTTGGCCTATTCAAGTTATTAAGGAACCTTGTAAGGAAATTGACAAGAAGGAATTCGTTTAATCAAAATATTATTTACGTATTTTTCATAGTCTTTTTTCATGAACAGAGTAATTGTGTGAGCGTTTATTTTCGTATTCCAGAAACTTAAAATTTTGCTTAGGGGTGTCTATTACTTTTTCAATTTTTTTTTGTAAAGGTCTACAAAATAATATCGCTGGTAATCAATAAAATAATTTAATTACATGTTCTTTTATAATTTCTTTTTTAACTTGTAAACAGTATATTGTTGGAGAAATAACAGACAATATTGTCCATGTCACAGCTCAGCAAAATATTCGTCAAACGATTTTAAAACGTTGATTAAAAAAGTTTAAGTTAAATATCAAATAACTCGTTTGGTTTTTGAAAGTATCTGTTTAAAAACTAATACGTAAAAAACAGTGAGGTTTAAAAATATAAATTAATCATAAATATTAAAAAACGAAGAAATCATCACGCATTACATTAATTTAATTTCCATAAAAAAATCAGTTAACTTTTTTATACCCCAAGAACGCTCTAATAACTCATCTCTATCTTATATCACTGTAATTTAAAAATAACTTTGTAAAAAAAAACAACTGTAAACTTTTATAACTGGAAACGACATCAAAATTAATAGTCAGACAAGGGAAAAAAATAAAAAAAAACAAAAAATATTTACCATTGTTTCTCACGTCTATCTCAGGGTCCAATAAAAACGCAATAAAAAAATTAACAAATGTCACACGCGTCCCTTATCCGTCACGTCGTCTGCCTTCCTGACCAATTTATGTGTCCCACTTTTGCATTATTATCCTTGCGTCCGAATGTAAGAATGCTACTGCCATTATGAAATTTAGTAGTGTTATCGCCATATTCGGCCCTCCTACTTTGTTCTGATAAGTTAGAGTGAGCAAAAAATAAACTGTTTGTGCTGGTGGAAATACGAATTTCCGCAACTGCACAGACTAATGCACATGAAAGAGGCTGCAATTGGTTTTCTCTAAGAGTAGAATAAATTGCTAATTATTAAAAGTATACGAATATTTCCAACACAAATCAGGTCTTTTATCGTATGATGGTATAAACGCAATGACTGTTAACATGACAAAGAGGAAAACGAAAAAATACGTGAAATTTTACAAAAAAAAATGTCAGACAAAATTCAACTTAATGTACAAACCAAGTGAGTTCAATTTAAGTCATTAACATACGAGGTAATTAGCCTCTACGTTACGAGAAAATCATCAAACCATAACCGTTCCAGTAAATGACGAAAAATGTGATGTTTTGATTCTGTTTTTTTTTAACTCTTCAAAGAATAAATGTAATTAGCAATACAGATGTATAAAATAAACATATTAAGTTGCAATCTATACTAATATTATAATGAGGAAAACTTTGTATTTTTGTATGTATTGAAATAACTCAAGAACTACTACTAGGCCGATTTCAAAAATTCTTTCACTATTCGAAAGCTACGTTATCCCCGAGTAACATAGCATAAATTTTTAATTCGACTTGGACTAAATCGCAACCAACCGCTAGTTGATAATTAACTTCTTTAAAGATAAAAAAAGTTTTAAAAACTTATAAGATTTTTAATTAGGTTAAAAAGAAATACATAACAAAATAAAAAATATAACCGAAAAATTTCACTGTTTTGTAAAAATTGTGTTTTGTAGTTACTTAAGTTTACGTCGGGACCGTCGATATGTCGCAGGATTTTTTATATTTTGAATCTGAATCATGTTAATTATATTTGAAATGACATCTAAAGGACGCATTAAACTAGTTACAATTATAGTTTAAATCAAATTAAACATCCATTACCATATAAATCTTAATAATCGTCTTGGTCTACTTTAAAAATAACTAATTGATTTATTATGAATAATTGTTCAACGCGTGATATTTGTACTCACGCGCGTATTCACAACTTAATTATCTCAGTATGTGAAGAGGGCCAGCTTAAAATCAGCGCAGGAACAACTTAGTCCGTCCCTGCTTTTGCTGAGCTGGCATCTATTGCCACTTTAATAAATTTATTCAATGTAAATTAGTGTTTTAAGGCAATGAATATTTTTCATTTCATTTCATTTATTGATACCTGGTGATGGTAGAGCGATGACCTTAACTAACGGATTTTTTCTTCATATTATCTTCATAATTTAGTAGTATAATAATAATTAATAAAATATATTCTACTAGCTGTTGTGCGCGACTGCGTCCACGTGGAATTAAATAATATAGCCTATTTTACTCTGGGGTAATGTAGTTTTGTAATAGTGAAAGAATTTTTAAAATCGGTCCAGTAGTTCCTGAATTACTTAAATACAAACAAAAATACAAAGTTTCTCTTTGCAATATTATCATACATAATTATCCTTATTATATATTTAGAAAGGGAAAATAAATTAATTAGTTAGCAAAGTTACAGATAACTATTACAGGATATTCTAATATTAAATTCTCTATGTATTTTATACTCTATGGTCTTTATCATTACGACTCGATAAGGGATTTAGATACGGCCAGATTATACATTCGACGTCTATACTTTTATAAACTGACTCAAACATACGAGAGTAAAAAAATAAAACATGCATTTGAAGTGTTACTCTTAGCCTAGGGCTTCATTAGACCAATGTCACGCAAAAATCGGTCTTATGCCGAAGCAAGATCTTCGTTTTTTAACTTCGAACTAGGTCTACTGAAGCCTTTGATTATTATTAACGCCTATTAAGCCGGCTTTAGACGCTCAGTATTAACGGCACAGTTTTAACTGTACTGTACCGTACTGTTGACGTGAGTACGTCAGTTCTAACTGCGCAGTTAAAACTACACAGTTAAAAAACTGAACGTTTCTAGACGGCTTTAAACATTAGTACTTAGAGTATAGTATTATATATATTATACTTATATATACTTACTTAGTATAGCCAGAGACCGCTTTCCGCTTTCAAGTGATAAATGGGGTTAAAAAGAGGTACATATTGAAAGTACATATTAAAATAAAAAAGTAACCGAAAAATTTCACCATTCTGTGAAAAATGCCTTTTGTAGTTACTTAAGTTTACGTCGGGACCGTCTATATGTCCTAGCAATAGAATAGTATATCTTTATAACTATGAACTTTTATAAACATGTACCTAGATGTCACACTGTCTATAGAGAGACTTCAGTCTTCTTATTTTAGTTACTTTTTCAATTGTAATCAATTTATTTATTAACTTATTTCAAGGTTACAATTTAACTTTGCTTCTCAACTTAATAATTGTAACATATCGTTATCTCTGTTTCTTTAATTAGCATGATAGTGACTACTATATGTTTGTAAACATGTCTTTAAAGTTGAAATCTATCCTAACCTCTGCTCAAAACAGGCAATTAAATCATTATTAAACAAGTTTACTATTTTACGTTTTTTTTTTAGTTAGACAATGTTATATATGCTAATAACTTGGTAAAAAATGTTCCTTACCTATTGTACAAAATATTATGACTATATTTTGTTATTATTATCCTTAAAACTTTACCTAAACTAAGTATTTTAGTCAGCACGTGTGAAAATAATGAGGAAAGGTGAAATGAATATTTTACCTTTAAAGTTGCGGTTAACGTCGGCTTCTAAGCGAATGTACCTATATCGACAAAATTGACACACGAAATAGACTCCCTAATCTTTTCCGTCCCATCTAACGCCAAAGAAACCTTATTTATCATTTAATTCATGCATTTAATTACGTAATTTCATAAACAAGAGATAACCACAACGTTTATTTGTAACTGGCTGTTGTGCGCGAAATCGTCCGCGTAGAATTAAATAATATAGCCTATGTTACACGGGGATAATGTAGCTTTCTAATAGTGAAAGAATTTTGGAAATCGGCCCAGTACTTCTTGAGTTATTTCAATACAAACAAAAATACAAAGTTTCTCTCTTTATAATATTCGTATATATAACAAAGAATTATATAAAATTACTCACAATATAACAACATCCTGGTATAACACACGAACATTTCATTTTTTAAATCAATAAACTCTTTATTTCATATAAAAACTAGTTTAAAATATTAATTAAATGCACGCATCACTGTTTCGTACACAAGTACACTCTCCGTTCGAAGTATCTTCGCATTGGCGGACATTTTAATCCAAGATAAGTGACGCTTAAATTTGTGGTTTAAGTGAGTAGCGGGGAGCGAATAATGATACAGGAAAATATTAATTATATCAAAACCAGTATTACTTGTATTTTAGTCTTTAGATTATTTTTTGTATGTTTTGATATTTATAAAATGTACAGCATCTAGAAGTAAGGTCTATCTTCAATTCTATTTGGAATTATGGAATATAAGACAGACCGGATGTTGTTTATTGTTACCAGAATAATTAAATGTAGCTATTTTAAAAAGTATTATCTACTTATTTAATAAGTTGTGAGTATTTAAAAATATTTGTATTAATTATTATCTATATCTATACTAATATTATAAAGAGAGAAACTTTGTATTTTTGTAAGTATTGAAATAACTCAAGGACTACTGGGGCGATTTCAAAAATTCTTTCACCATTAGAAAGCTATATTATCCCCGAGTAACATAGGCTATGTTATTTAATTCCGCGCGAAACAAGTCGTGTGTAACATTTAGTTTATTGATAAAATCATTATTAATCAGTGATTCAGTAGTAATCAAATTTTGTTATAGTCCAATTTATCAAGGAATCTAATAACCGGTCTTTTTAATCTAAAGATAATTTATACTTGACCTAAATTGTTAAATAAAATCACTAATAAAATGTTCTAAATATTATTCTAGAGAAAAAGTTCCTTACATTTTGTGACTTGTCTACGCCAAAAACCACTAAATCCCTTAATGTTTGCAATAAAGATAACGAAAAAGAATTTACTGTATCAAAGTAATTAAGCGATTTTAGGCGGGAAAACGTAATATTTGAAAATATCACGTTCTTTTACGTTTAGTTTGATGGATTTTATAATACTAAGCCTACGCTACATCACACGGACGGTTTTTAAACATCAGCGTTGCTTTTTTACGAATATTGTATATTCAACCTTATTTCTTTCGTCCAGGACTCAAAATGCAAATCCAGGATTGTGATTTAAAAGCGCTTCCGTCTGAAAATATACATGGAAAGACATTTGTTCTATCTCAACTGTTTTAGCGCGCGTTGAAAAAACGCCCGTGTGAATGCAGGCTAAAAGGTTGTTAGTCTTTTATATGTTGTGAGAGTAACACAAGTATGGATTGTTGTGTTTATTTAAAGACAATATTAATGTGACCTCTGAGAGCCCAACAACATTATTATTTTTGAATAAGTAGTTTATATATTTAACGCATTACTGTCGAAAATATTATATAAATGAAAGTTGTAATGGCATACCCCATTAGAATGTTCCCCGGGAACGATGACGCATTTGTTCCCCTAATCCTACGTCACTCCCACGCGCTGTCAGCAACATGACCGGCAGTCAACGACTTCTTAGTTTTTCAATAGGTAACTTCGCTGAGTAAATTTGTTTTAATAGTTCAGATAAGCATATTATGGTCAAAACTAAATTTGGCGGATATGTAAAATATCTCTATACAAAAATGTAACCCTGATTAATAATACCAAAATAGAATCGTAGATTATCCCTAAGCAATAGTGACCAAACCAAACTAGCGTCTGTTTTCAGTCTTAATTTTCGCACCCAACATACGGTAAGAAAATTGTCCCCGGGTTAAAAAAGATTGCTAGTTTCCCGATTTCATATTTAAAATAGTTGGATAAATTAAAAAAGCTTTTAAATTAACCCAACATAATATCAGGTCAGTGTGTAACACATGCCAACTTGTTTTGCCACATACGAATTCTGTGAAAGACCAAAACACAGCATTCGCTTTAACGTCGCTATAAATACACTCAAGACACCAACTGATTACTCTTAGCCCGCATTCCCACGAGCGATTTTTCAACGCGCGATAAAAAGGCGTTGAGTAGAACAAATGCATTTCCATGATCACACGGCGGCGCTTTTAAATTTTATCACGCATCATGTATCTTTCGATTGGCGCTATCGCTAATGGAATAGAAAAAATGTATGAAACTGACAATGATATTCGATAAATCATGTGCTTGTCACGTCTATCAAACGTCGTTGCCAGTTCCGTACATTTTTAATGTTTGCTATAGAATCGCATTGTAGTCATGCTTTGGGTGACCCCCCTGGAGTCAGTTTACAGCGATCGTATGAGCGTGGGCGCTAAAAAAGCGTCCGTGTGTTTTCAGACTTAAAGTTCAAATTCGCTTAATCAATCTACAACGTTCTTTTAATAGATCATTAGTACTACAACTCAGAGTATAAACAAGCATTGATTCAAAGGTTATGACATTGAACATGAGACAATGAACTCTTGTGGTTTTATATTATTTATTTTATACCAGGCGTTTCTTGCAAGGCCCCTAATACAAGGTTACCTAAATGTACGTAGCCCCCTTATTCCGAAAAAAATTATAAAGTACTCCGATAAACGAGGACCAATAAGTCGTCGATTATTCGATATGGAGGACACTCAATTTTATGAATGCATCATTACCGAACGTAGAAAGTACAACAGTACTAACGCTGATTCTCGTTTCGGAATAAAGCGGAAAAAGTTCAAATAAGTTTAATCTTACATTTGTTGTAAATGAGTAGTTTTATTATTTGTATTTTATTCAATTCACTTCTACAGAAGTGGGGCAAAGATTCGGCTGACAAGTGCCTTCAGTTCTCGCAAATTAATTATAGCTCGAAGGACGCTTTTCTATTCGGAGAACTTTTGTTCCCTTCCTTTTTATCGTGTCAATCTGGTTAACATTTATACACGTCAAGAACTGTCGAATTTAAATGGAATTTCCCTCGGGTTCACTGAAAATAGCTACATTCTTTACGCCTACGGTTTTAAAAAGCCAATTTTTTAAACTAAATTTATTTCTTTTGGTTATTATGAGAAAAAAATATTAAAACGGCAGTTCTCTCATAAGTAACAACAAGGTATAAAGCACGGCCTAATTAAAAATATATGATAACAATAGAATGCAAACCACACGTAAAAAAAGAAAACTACGTTTTTAAAATGCATCTGTAGAGTTTAGGAATAACATTAAAAAATAAAAACATATTAGAAGTATATGTTATACGAAGTGAAGCAGGTATGGGGCACATTGCATCATAGCTTATCCACTTTATGACGGCAACACACGTTGGGGACACTAAAAGCTTTGCTATAAAACTGTAGCTTTTAGCTTGACTAAAGTATGTCATCGATTGGACAGTTTAAGTATAACATAGCTTAAAACTTTTAAGTTAGAACAAACTTAGAACTTGTATATGAAACATTTTCACATAAACCTTAATAAAGTTAAGTGTCTAGACTCTAGACACTCAGACATTTTTGAGTAATAGTAGTCTAATAGACGAGGTAATAGTCTAATAATCTATACTAATATTGTAACGAGGAGAGATTTGTATTTTTGTATGTATTGAAATAACTCAAAAACAACTCGACCGTTTTCAAAGTTTCTTTTACCGTTGGAAAGCTTCAATATCTCCAAGTAACATAGGCTATTTTTAATTCAGGGCTTACGAAGTCGCAACCAACAGCTAGTATATATAAGATCATAAGATTTTCGACCACCAGGTTCCATCCACAACACCTGGATGGCTGGAAATCCACAACCATGCGGTTTTCGCGGAACTTTCTGCCCCGCACAGCCGCGTTGTGGAATGGCCTGTCCTCGGCGGTATTTCCAAACTGCTACGACTTAGGGTATTTCAGAAGCGAGCCTATCTACTCCTTAAAGATCGGCAACGCATATGTGGTTGCTCGAGTGTTGCAAATTTCCATGGGCGTCTAAGATCACCTCGGTGCATTATTTGTGCTTCGAAATATTTATATTAAGATACAACATATATTCCAATTGTATTCTCTTATTCGTATATCAAATATTTCACGATATCGCATAAAGGTATTATTAAATGAAACCATATAGAATCACGATTCATTCAATATGAAAGAATTGTACCAAAGAATGGAATAATCAAATTAATAAGATCACAAAAAGGTATTTAGAGTGAGAATAAAACGTTTTACGAACTGAAATCTTTACTTTAGTGATACTTGATTTAATAATAAGATCCAGGAGAAGACTAATAATAAAATAACAATATTACAATTTCAAAAATGAAAATTAAGAAAGAACTTAATAATCAGAGGCCTCTCCCTGAGAGTTGAGAGAGTTGATTAAGAAGGCCGGTATTAAGAGTAGGCATAACCGTTGTGTATGCATGCATAGATGTGTGTCAGGATCGTGCCAAATGGAGGTCCGTTGTCTCTGCCTACCCCTCTTGGTTACGTGCGTGAGTTGTGTTGTTGTTGTTGTCTCCCTGAGACAGTGTAAACTAGTTCAGTAGAGAGCCCCAATTATATTGTTAAAAGTGTTTACCAAAACATAGACTTTTCTTAATTTCTATTTTTTGAAATATTATAAAAGCTAAAGTTGTGATGGATAGATGTTTATTTGAAGGTATTACCGAAATATCTTAACGGATCTTGGCAAAATTTGGTAAATATGTAGACCATAGGATACTTACTAAATATTTTAATCCCACCCGGGCAGAGTCGACAGATACTACTCGTATTTATATCAACAGAAGCATAATAATACAACGTATAACCTCTTAAGACCGATGGTACACGTATGTACACCTCTTATTAATTCAAGTTTTGACTAGGAGCACATCTTTTAACAGCTCTTAGTACTTGTGTGTCACGAAAATTTGTATAATTTAATACTAAGTATGTTAACCTCCTAGATGTATTAAGATTACTAATGAGCTACATGAGTATCAATTATATTTGCTACTTGATCTTACGTAAACTGACCGCCGAGTATCACGTAGCTCGACTCAATTTGCGATGATATAGGATTGCGGTGCAATTCTCGAATCGTTAATATTTGTTCATTCGAGTCACGGAACATCACTTTGTGGTCTAGAATTCATAAATAGATATTCTACGATGACTTCCTGAAACATGAGATGTGAATTACTGAAAATGTTGATACTCAAGAAGGCCGGTATTAAGAGCACGCGTAACCG
>QDHC01001247.1:489788-539498 GCA_013186455.1 Papilio dardanus tibullus
GCATACATAGGGATATAGGGACAGAGAAAGCGACTTTGTTTTATACTATGTATAGTGATAATCCGATGGAAGCGCTTCTTGAGTCCAGATTTGTATATTCTTTGTCTCAGTTGCGTAAGAAAAGGCAGGGAGTTTATCATGACTTTTGTTTTATAACGAACATACGTTTTTTGTTTATTTGTATGTCTAATTTCGTCATTATACAACGGTATGTTAATAGGGTGATTTTGAAGCTCATTAGTGATTATTAATTAGAATTTTTACACATTAGCAATGTCAAAGTAATTCAGAGACTATAAAAATAGCTAATTCTATGAATAAACAAATAGGGTTTCATTCTACGAAACGATTTCATTTACATTTCATTCAAGAATGAAATATGTGTTCGTTATATTAAGCATTCGGTTGTATTTTGTTTGAAATAGTTAAAAAGTCATATAAAAAGAAATTAGGCTAAAAACTATACGCAACAGTAGAAAGTTTTAGAACACTAGGGGCATTCGTACATAATCTGGAATTTTTAGCGACTAGCAAAATAAAAACGTATAAAGGTTTGTACACATGTATGTGTATATATGTCACTGACCTTGGGGGTTACCAAAAATATCTTTCGATTGGCGATATCGCTGATAGAATCGACAAAAATGTAAGAAACTTACAGTGACATTCTATAAGTCATGTGCTTGTCACGTGTTAAATATCGAATGTCATTGTCAGTTCCATACAATTTTAATATTAGCTCGAATTTACTTT
Source organism: Papilio dardanus tibullus (assembly GCA_013186455.1). Lineage (NCBI taxonomy): Eukaryota > Metazoa > Arthropoda > Insecta > Lepidoptera > Papilionidae > Papilio > Papilio dardanus. The sequence continues at coordinate 490,542 of QDHC01001247.1, forward strand.
AGGTAACTCTCTTTGTATTGTGTAAGCCGTTTGGAAAATAAAATCACATATTTACGTACCCTTGTATAAGAAAAGGTCAATTTATTTTCAGCAGGATAGTACAGGTTTAATATAACGATACTATTAAACTCAAGTTTCAAATTTATTGGTATATCCTGCAACCAATTAGATCTGTCTCGAACTCTCAAGTTAAGTCTACATTAGCATACCTAGATGGCGATTTTAGCAACAATTCTCTAAGGACTTATACGCTTTGAATATCACATTTCTGGAAATTCTAGCTTGAAAATTAAAGTTTACATCGCTTGCTGATTTTACGGTTTACTTGCGCAGTGGAAATTCACGGCTATAAAGAAAGAAAATACGTAGCATTTACTTTACTAAACAATAATGTTAAGATGTTTAACTCTTGACGCCTGAAAAATTAAAATAACAACCCACTCGTATACAGATATTTTCTATGAATTGAAGAACATCATCACCAGTTCACTGGACGTCCCCACCGAGAAGCGCGGAGCCTACAGGGGTGACTAGGCCATAGACAACCTCGCTGGCCCAGTGCGACTTCACACATATCTTTGACTTTCTTTGCCGATATCTGAAGGTTGCATCACGATGCTTTCCTGAATTGAACAACACTAAGAAATATTTATACAATACATAGAACGGTAGCCCCTTGGCAGTGATGTAAGTAAACATACAACCAATATAAGTCTGAGGAAACGAAGCAATTAGAACAACCGGATGGGGAAACCTTCTCACCGAGCTATGGCGTGCAACTTTTGATATAACAAGCTTTCTTACTACATTTTGTACAGCAGTTTCATTCTACTTATTTATCGATCTACTATTATTTTTACGCAACTGGCTAGACGATATTATGACACTGTTTTAAGTATGTGTTTGTTGTTCATTTTATTGTGACCTGTAGTCTAAAGATTTTGATAGATAAGGTATCATACGATACAGATTTAACCGATGCTAAATATTGTCAGGGTCAAAAAACAGTGGTTTTATCTCATTATGTGAGTTGGTATTAAATATTATAGTAAAAAGATTACTATATGTTAGTCTTATAGTAAACTTTTACTTCGTTTATCATGGATAAATCAAGTAGAGTTATTTTCTTGCTGGTTAATTAAATTCGTAATCATGAACACGCCAGCTCCATTATGTCAATTTGGTATACGAAAAAAGTACAATTTAGTATTTCCTTCATGGCCAAATACGCAATTTAAGCGTAACTTTCTGCCTAACCGAGCTCTCTACATCACGGCCGTAGAATTTATCTCTATTATTAGAAATTTTCCCCTTTCAAAGGTCGAAACGATTGCTTTTTTATCGCTCTCTTTTCGTGTTCCATTTGTTTGCGTTAAATCGACATTATGATGTAAATTACACATTTAACGAGCTTGTTAAAGATGACTGCGTCTTATAACTACATAGTGTAAAACAAAGTCGCTTTCTCTGTCCCTATATCCCTATGTATGCTTATATCTTTAAAACTACGCAACTGATTTTGATGCGGTTTACTTTAATAGATAGAGTGATTGAAGAGGAAGGTTTACATGTATAAATAACTTAAATATAATATAATATTTGTATGTACGTTCACAGTTTTTCTGTAGTGTATTTAGTATCAGCATTGCACCCGTGCGTAGCCGGGGCGAGTCGCTATTAGTAGATACTACCTGTACCTATATGTAACTTTAATACCTATAACTATTAAAAAAATGGATTTCATTCAATTCAAACTTATCTTGAGTTTTATAGTTACTAAGAGACAGAGTTACATGTTTTTTAAAAATAATTAACACCTTCAAAATAAATCAGATTATGACATAGAGCTGTCTGGAAGGTATTTTTAATACTGAATTGTAGTAATAGTTGATTTTTGTAATTAGTAATAGTTTGATATTTCATAATTAAAGCTACAGGCCAGACCGGTATTGATCGATACAATGTCACTAGTGTAACTCCCATTGTCGTAATGTATCGATTTGCAATTAACACATCGAATACGTTCCTATTTATTAACCGACTTCAAACAGAAGGAAGTTATCAAGTCAAAGGGGTTTTTTTGTATGTACAAGAATTACGCAGGGAGTTTTGATCCGATTTACGCGATACTTTTTTCGTTTGATTCAAAATAGGTGCCATTTGGTCCCATTTTTATTTAAAAAAAAAAACTATAAAGTATTTTTTTATCCCTAGATTTTACTGCGTCAAAAATTAAATATTCTACATATAAATGATTTGTATTTACCTGTTATAATTTCAATCGATTGTGTGAGAGAGGATACGAGTATTCAGATTGGTGAATTTATATGGTTAACTTTTGTGTACATTTTATCTTGTATAAATCAAGATTCCTAGATTTAAACGCAAATACCCTAATGGTTTGGCGTACGGACTGCCGATCTAGCAATCGTGGGTTCGAATCCCGACATCGACTATTGTCGTGAACCATATCCTAACACAAGCTATTTCAAGCTTACTTGGAATGGTTAAAGGAAATATTAGTAATTTCACAAAAATCTACTAATTTTTTTTATTAAAAAATATATTCAAGATATTTTCCGTGTTTTGTATTTTTTGATTTATATTGTATCTTTTATATAGCACCCTATTGGAATCAGTAATGGTGTTATTTTTTGTGCATAAATGAATAAGAATAAAATAACATCCATTAGAAATGTATGGCAGAGTATTTCATATTGCTGACCACAAAAAGGCAAGTGCCTCCTAATGGAATACGATTTGTGTTTAAAGTTAGTTAAAGCTACAAAGAACTTATCGCATCGTAAGAAAAAGCTTTAGGTTTAATCCAAATGTTATTTCAGGCAGCGAGTGCACGACGTCGACTTAGCGCGAGAGGTTAAGCTGGCTACAAACGTTTAGTTTTAGCTGTACTTTCAAATTGACTGTACAGTTAAAACTGTCAGTTTGAGTCAAATTGGGGCGTTACGAAGCTATTCTATAGCGAACGCCAAAAATGCATTAAACTGGCAATCGCGTTCGATATTTCACACGTAACAATCACATGACTTATCGAATGTCATTGTCAGTTTCATATATCTTTGTCGATTCCATCGGTGATATCGCCAATCGAAAGATACTTAGGGTAGCCCCCCTGTACAGTTTTCAGCTTTGCCTTCACACGTCAGTTTTAACTGCGCAGTCGAATTTTAAAATTAAAACTGAACTTCTGTAGCCTTTAGAGATTTCAACACAGATTTGGCCTCGAGCATTAATTCTATAGAAGATTTATTACGTAATTGTAATATTTGCTTAACAAACAAGATTGCGTTGTTTACAATTATATCTTGCTTATTGATTAATACATATATTATCAAATGAATATTGTATTGTATTGTAAATTAGAGAATAATTAAGTTTTAAAAAGCATAAAGAAAAAATAGTGTGGACTGGACGTTTATCATTTCGAGATTATCAATTATTCAGATTAGCAAAATACAAAAGACGATCTAAGTCTTAACCCAATATTACTTTACCACGTTTTGAAAATTACAAAAACAGACGAAAATTCTTGGTGTAATTCTAAGGAGGTTTTTTGCACATTCCATCACAGTAACGAAATAAGACAAGAAGCTATTTTACGGTCAGTTTTCCCCAAGCGAGTCGTATCTAGTAAGGACATAGTTCACCGCAACCGAGATTACTTCTCATGACTTAAGTCTTATCTTATTTATAGTAGAGTTATTTATATATTTAATACATGAATAGCTTTTTGTAATTAACTGTCGTTTTCGCTATCCTCTTTTTATCCGTCCTTCAGTTTTTAAGTGTATTACATGCATAAAAATATAAATCTATTCTTCTGTTATTTATATTGATTTACTAGCGGTCGCCTGCGACTTCGTCGGCGTGGAATTAAAAAATATAGCTTATGTTACTCGGGCATAATGTAGCTGACTAATAGTGAAAGGATATTATAATCAAGATTCAGTCGAACCTTGATAAGCGATAGTCCAAGGGATTGCGATATTTGTCTCGCTTATTTTAGGTTTCTTTCTAATACGAGTTTCTCGCTTATTGAGGTAGTTCGTCGGGACCTTAGAATGAATCTCGCTTCTATTTATTATCTATACTACTATTACGAGTATATACAGAAAAAAGTTGTAGTTTTGTATGTATTGAAATAACTCAAGAACTACTGGGCCGATTTCAAAAATTCTTTCACCATGACAAAGCTACATTATCCCCGAGTAAAATAGGCTATATTTTTTAATTCCGCACGGACGGAGTCGTGAACAACAGCTAGTTATTTATAATTCTAGCTTATAGATTAAATAAATCGTGCTAATATTATAAATCTGAATGTTTAGATGAATAGATGTATGTTCGTGAGAAGATATCTCTGGAACTACTGAAATCTTGATGGAACTTGATATAATACTAGCTGTTGTTCGCGACTTTGTCCGCGTTGAATAAAAAAATATAGCCTATGTTACCCGGGGTTAATGTAGCTATCTAATAGTGAAAGATTTTTTTAAATCGGCCCAGTAGTTCTTGTGTTATATCAATACAAACAAAATTACAAAGTTTCCTCTTTATAATATTAGTATACTCGTAGATATAGATAGAAGATAGTGTGGAAGAACACATAGTTAACTTTTTTCCCCGCAGGTGGCGTGGCGGGGAAATGCTAGTATCGAAATATAATTCTACTTACGAATGTTTGCTTTTTTAATCGAGTTAAAAAGTCGTTAGTCATTTTTAATATATAAAAGCTTGTAATGAGCGTCTTACTTTTAACGGAATATTTCTCAGCAATTCATCTTCATCTGTTCTCATTTTCCCTTTTTTATGATTTACGTATTATTAATGAAATAAATTTTTGCCCGCTTTTGTTTGACCCTTTTTGAATGAAAAAAGTTCTTAGTCATTCCAACTTTAACCTTTTAATTCTTTATTGCAATTTGAGGTTAGAAAGCTGAATGAATGTTTTTTTCTATATTTCTTCAGTGTGTCTAGAGGAAGTTAAATATAACTATTTGTACAATACATTTCTGTTTTAAAAAACATATCTAATATTATAATTAACCATTTGGTTATCAGAAATGATATTAGTAGAGTTTGGTTTATCTTGTTCTAAATTGAATATATCAGTTACCGGTTAGGTAACAAAGCGATTATATTAGAACAAGCCACAAAGCAACATCAAGCGGACAGGCTTCATTGAAATAATCAATTACGTAATGGAATTGCGATAGAATAATACATGTAACCGTGGGTTTCCACTGACGAAACGACTGTATAACTATCCCTTTTAATTTCTTTGAAAAAATAAAGATAAACAATAATTTTACAAAATATAATTAATTTTACAACTTTACAGTTTTAACAGTGGTAGAGTCCGCTTTAACATCTTCGCACAGATTGGCTGAGTTGCGTGGTGAAATACCACGACCACACAGAAGACAGGCGTCAAATGGAAGCTATTCCGTGCCTCTGATGTGTGGTGCTAGAAGCCTAATTTTAGTCTACTTTCTCTTCCCATAATTTCCTTATAAGCAATTGCAAATGTCTACGGGCATGGGTCGCAGTCGTTTCAGCGAATCCTGGTGGCCACTAACTCATTTGGCACTTTGTATTATAAAAAAAAATGACAAAATAATCTCTCAAACAAAACAAGCGAGGAACATTTATTTTCCGCGACAAGAAAAACAATGTTATTCTCATTAAAATGCTCCTAACATTTTACGGTTCTTTTAGAAAGATAAACAACGGAATCTTATAAGAACGCTAAAACCTCTTTAATAGTATGCTAATGAAAAAGAGACGGGCTTTTAAAACTGTTTGCATTGTCATTACTTTTTTAGGCTTTTAACTAAAGGTCGAAAGGAAACTTTGCATTACTGGTTAAATATATTAGTTTAAAATTGCCCAGAAAATTATTATTTCTTTTACGTCAAAGATAACTCAAATCGTAATATCATGACTTTTTAAAAATTACGTAACTATAGTTATTTTAGTATTATTTTTCAATATCAATAAAAAAAAACAAAAAAAAGTTGCAAGTATATGATGCATGCAAAACAAGAGTCATTTTACAGCGTAAAAGAGCACCAAAGAAGTCGTTAAATATGTTTCCCTGTTACAGGTACAGGTAGTTCCGTGTACAAGGCGATTTTCATTTAACACAACTTAATTTGTAGTCAATAACGAGAAGTAAACACGTGACAGTTAAAAGCTCCTAGATATTAATTGGAACGTAAATGTCACAGCCGCATTCCTTTGACACCAGTCTGCATACGTAATAGCAATTTACACTTGACTCTTGCTAAAGTTTAATTAGAAAATGGTGAGTACGAATATAGCGGTCGTATAATAATCGCTGAAATAAAATAAAAACTACAGACTAGAAGTTACAGTTATTGAAATTACTGTAGTTGATTTTTCTTATTATTGCAGTGTATTGGCTATGGTCTGGTTGTCTCTGGGTGTCTCGAGCATCACGGCATATTAACAGACAGACTTCATGCCCAGCAAGAGGCGGTCTGCGTGTTGGGTACGATTATATTCGTGGTGTAGTGATGGTTGAGACACCCAGATCATAGCCAATACACTACAATTTTGACAAAACGGTCATGAATATTGCTCAATCGAGAGGAGGGCACACAAAAGAAAATATCGGTTTTGTATGTGCAAAATGTGACCCTCTGTAGCCTAGTGCCTCCTGTAGTTGTAGGTTAAACTTGATGAGTAGTGTCATTAGGATGTTATTCTTATCCATAGGGACATATTTTGGCCTTGTTTAAACTTATAAATCAAATTACTACCGCAACTTCAGTAGTCAATTGTTACGCAGCGTTTCCTATAAGTTATTTTTGCAATGTCATTGTCAAGGTCAAATTTACCTGTGAGAATTTATCGATATAAAAGTCAAGGTCACGGTCTCTCGTTAATCATGAAAAAGAGGTCGTTTAGCTTATGCAAATGAACGCATAATTAAAGCGAAAGTGTAGGAGCACTTTCCCTATCACATTAATAGGGACTAATGTTTTCATTTTTTTCCAAGTTTCAAAGGTCAAAGTCAAAATGAGCGCCGTATTTTTTTTAGTTAAAACTTGTTTTTCTTGAAACTGATATTTTAAATTCTGTACAGAAAGATTTTTTTTCTTGTTTTATAAGTTTTTTCTTCGATAAAATTGAACATTGAATAATTCGTAAAAAATAAAAAGTTTATAACTAAACTATTAATAATAATTTCATATAATTTTCAGAAGAAAAATATAACAGTATTTTATATATAACCTGCACATATCGGCGACGAAATTCAAAGATATGTGTATTCACGCAAAATACGCGCTAGTCGTGGAGTTGCGGAAAATGGAGCCCATCATGGGTTTAAAATTTTAACCTTTTTTTAAACAGTATTTAATACGTATTTTTTACATAAATTACGTCACTATTTATAAAATAGATACAAACTGTTTCGTAGCCGACTTTTCATTAGTTATAACGGATGTAGATAAAACACGAACGATTACCTGCCGCAAATCCAACACGATTTGAATGTTAAACTTAGATATCACGTTGCCTTGAAACTAGGAAAGGAAAAGACAATTAATTAAATCCCACCCTTACTATACTTTTGATTTTATTTTGTTTTATTTATCTTTTTTGGCCAATAGATGGCGGTATTAGAAATTATAGGGAACCAACTAAAAGTATAGGTAAGGTTTTCCGCGTGTTTGTATTTACGTTTACAGTATCATACGTGGCATATTTATTAATATGATTTAATTTATAATTAATATGTCAAATAACTTCGTAAACATCCGATCGTCATTTAGTTTATTGCTTTTTGTTTAACTAAAAACTTTTGAAACATACTTTCCAGCGAGGCCAATCAATAAGATTGGATTGGCGTTTAGTGCACTATAAATGGTAGCAAAGTAAAAATACTCGAATACGCGGTCTAACAATAGAAGTGGGCGATACTGAGTTGTCGGATCGTTGTTCTCTGACGTAGGTACAATTGTATGCAGCGAAGTCAGATATTACAATGACTGGAGCTGAACTTAATTAATACGTAGCCAACGCTTCTCCTTTCTTTACGCTATGGCTTCATTATACCACGTTCGCGGAAAACCGGAGATTTTGCTTGTAGGGTTACAGTTAGAAGATTCGTAAGTTCTGCATAGCATATTGACATTGATTATAGACCAATCGGTTTCAAAGACTCATCATAAATTCTGTTTGGGTGGATTGTGTTCTACGACGGTCCTTGGTTCTTGTCTTTCACCTTATTATTTAAACCCAATTTATAGACCACATGAGACCACCGTAAAACTAATAATGAGTATCTACTATAAACATGTTTGTGACTTTAGGAAAATTTGGTTTGATATGTATTATGAACGTCTAAAAACAAATTAGTCAAAACAGTTCATATAATTTTGTGGGCGCTTAACATTTATATCTTAAACTAGCGACCCGCCCCGGCTTTGCACGGGTGCAAATCGGTATAATGCTGATACTAAATATTGCAGCGTTTGCAATGTAAGCGCTAAAAATGTGTTAACTTACGACATAATATTAAAAACCTCTAAATTATCAGTGTCACTCTACTATATTGTGAATGTATTGTGAAGAAAACCGCATCAAAATCCGTTGCGTAGTTTTAAAGATTCCAGCATATATAGGGACAAACATAAAAAAGCGTTATTGTTTTATACTATGTAAGGATAAGGATAAGGATTAAGATTAAAATTACTGAAATAAATATAAATTGTTACAGGTAATGAATTCTTCGCTCGAAGATGGCCAATAAAATGGATCCGCCGAACGTCATTTGTCACATTTACGAAATAAGATGAAATAATAAAAGGCGATCAAAGATGAATTCAGAAGATGTGAAATTCCACGGAGACAACAATGAATGAATTAGAATTCATAAATCGAGTCACTTTGTCCCAATTCGATGAATACAATGACTCGGACGACTTCTATTGGACAGCATCGAGAAATAATTCATATGAACATAACTTTACTGAACTTAATGATAATGTGACCGTGTTTATTGAAAAGGAACCTGTTAATAATTGGTGGGCGTTGATTGCTTTAGTGTTGGTTGTTTGTACGGCAGCGGGTAATGTGTTGGTATGCTTAGCTATTTACTTGGAAAGGCGGCTTCAGAATGTAACTAATTACTTTCTTATGTCCCTGGCTATTACTGATTTGTTGGTGGCGGTGCTTGTTATGCCTCTTGGAATACTAACACTTGTTAGAGGTAAGTCATATGTGTAACTTCTATTATGTATCTCTAAGTAAGATTTTCTTCCCTTTTTTGTTCTTACTACGCCAGTTTTGATTACTTACTTGCTTTACTTTTACTTAGTAAATTTCATTTTGAGAAAATATTATTTTGGATACTATTATGTTATGAATATCTAATGTGAGAACTGCTATTATGCCGCTGGCTGTGCTAAAAAGGAAATAGATTTTTAAACGTCGACGGTCAAGGCCACCACTACGATCGATCTAATATTACAATTTATAAATGTTTTAATACAAGAATATAAATATTCGAAAACACCTTGAAACGAAAATACCAAAGTTATGACTATAAATGAAGTTTTATTTTCGCTTTGGTTCTAGTCTATTCTGGTTATATTTAACATCAGACGACCTGATTTTCCCATGTCTCTAGAAGTATGAAAGTATAGCCTGAACTTAAATAGATGCGGAGCCTAGATCTACTAAAATACACGTGTACAAATGTATCAATTGGACGAAATATTGACTTTAATTCAATCTTATTTGGCCTGTCAGTAAAACAAAGGTTCGACGTAATCCCTAAAATGAAAAAGGAACGCCTCCAATGTGTCAATTACCTTAATAAAATATCTTACCAATATAACACAAACGATTTAGGTAAATGTTGGATTTCTACTAAATCTAGAATATACTGACGTACAATAATTAGTGTCATTATTTTAGTGTAGGTGGAGGTTCCAGTTAGCGTTTATGAATCATCAAAATAAACAATTTAGTTCTCCATTCATTTAATAGCTATCCGCTTCCCAAGCTTATTAGTTCTTAAAAGGGTTTTTAAATTACATTTTCTTTCGCCGCTCTGTGGGCTATTATATTTAATGGTAAGAAATGAAACGATTATCATAAATTTGACTGAAAATTTAAAGTAGAAATAAATGAAAATGAAACTGCATCTCGTGATAATTGGAGAGGAAAAAGCTTCTGCAGCAAATCCAATAGAGGAAATTGGGACAAGGGATTTCTCATTCTGCAATTAACTAGAGCTGTTGAATTATATGCATTTACCACAAGTACGAAATACATTTTGTACATGTAAAACATGAAGAATAATAATTAAAGTTGCGAGGGTAACAAGATTTATTGGTGTAAAACACACAACACAGGATGTTAACTGTCTTAAAAATGTTACCTTCACATTTTATAGCTTTTGCAAAGACTATTTTTTTAGATCTATTCAAATTTTAGCGTCACGTCAAAATATTTGAATTACACGTTATTTATTAAGATGTTTAAATCTAGACTAAAAATATATACTTACTTACTTTCTATTTTTATTATTAAGGTAGGATATTTTACACTAAAATGGAGACTTTTTGTTGTTCGAGGCCAAGGCCCACTTCGGGTCACCGCGTCACCCTAGTCAGTTATAATATAGTGTATTCAGAAGCTGATTGTAATATGATATTTTCATAGTTCATAGTTCAAAGTGAAAGAGAATTTTGGGTGCGTCAACATAATGTGGGTGTGAAAAATGGCATCGCAATTAGTGTCTGATTTCATTGTGTTATTAGTTAATATAGTGTCGTAATTTCTTAGAATATAATATTAACATGTAGCACTAATTTATAAATATATTTTTTTAATTAAAACCGCCGCAAAAACACTTTGGTCATAGAAATTAATTGCGCGCGTCTAGTCGCTTTAGTAGAAAAATGGCTAATAATTTTTAGTCTATTCAAACTAAAAAGGAGTTAGTATTTTATAGTTTATTTTTACTCTATTCTATGTGCGAAATTTAGATATTTTACTACTTCGCAATACTAAAGTAACATTGTAGAAACTATTTTCCCATAGAAAAAGCAAATGGGGAATCGTTATTTTAACTTCGCGATAAGCATTCATGGCTGCTGATTCCCCGAAAGGACCTTTACTTAACTATTTTACTTATTTCAACAAAACATATTTATTCTAAAGACACATGATATATTACAGGCAATATATATTTATCAAATATAACAAAACGCTTTCCGTTGTTACCGAGGCGAGACAATATTTTATAAATATATCTTTTCCAGGTCAAGCATTACCAATATTATTTACAACGTAGTCAATTCTTGAATAATGCTTTTTTATGTGATACTAAGAATACAAAACCATCGTGTTTTAGTGGAAAAGTCCATTTTATGCATCAACATTGAACTAAAAGTCGTCGGCAGTGTTTTGTTTGTTCTAAGCTAATTTTACAAAATTATTATTTTAAAACTTTATAACAGTTAAACGAATGGACAGATATTTTTCTAACTTGCTTTCAAAACACTAACATTTTTGAATTTCTTTAAAATTAATTATGTTATAGGTATTATTGTTTCATTTTCCAGGATACTTTCCCTACCCGGCGGTGTATTGCTTAACTTGGATATGTCTTGATGTCCTTCTCTGTACTGCATCTATCATGCATCTGTGCACTATAAGTGTGGACAGGTAATTTATACCTAAATAAGACCTTTCATCATCATCACCCTCTCCTTAACCGTACTGTGGGCACAGCTTGCGTTCATCTCTATCAGACATCATATCCATACTTACTTCAATATTAGCCTGCGTTCACACGAGCGCTTTTTCAACGCTCTTGTTATTACGAACATTGTAAAATCAAATTGTTTCGTTCATCCAGCGCTAAAAATGCAACATCGCAGAATTATGATATAAAATCGCCTCCGCAACGCTTTTTTAGCGCGCGTTGAAAAAACGTCCGTGTGAATGAGGGCTTATATGTTGTATTAAGTGATATGTAATCCACTAGCTAATGTAATTGTAGTCAAATTGCCTTTATGGGTGAAGTACAAATGAAAACTAAACCCTGATATTCACGTAGTTGGCGTAAATCATAAAAAATCCAATATTAATGTATCGGTTTCCATATAAGTTAATTAAAGCGTCATGAATATCGTCAACCTTGGTCTATTCTGGCTAATTTCGCTTTCAAATATTTCAATGCGATTCGCAATCCACCGCCAGATATTCACGAATATTAATTGAGATTGACGTTTTGAATACGTTACGTTTCATCAGCTTTCATAAGCCTGCATTTACACGGACGTTTTTTTAACGCTCTCGCTCATCCGATCGTTGTAAAATGACTCTTGTTTCGTTCGTAGAAAGCCTAAAATCCAAAGTTGTACGATAAAAATTTAAAAGCCGCCGTGTGATCCATTAAAAATACATTTGTTTTATCTCAACGATTTTTAGCGCGCGTTGATAAAACGCCCGTGTAAATGCGCGCTTACTGTTATAGTTTTTAGTTTGTATATTACCGTTTGAAATAAAAAAAGATTACATCGAACCATGCTCTCTACGCAAAAAAATCTACAAAATAACCATTTTCGTTGACCTACGTTAGACTGAAATGACGAGAATGATAGCTTTTTTTTAAAGAAAATAAAACAAAATCTTTTTTTTTTAGATATCTTTCCTTGAGATATCCTATGCGATTTGGAAGAAATAAGACAAGAAAAAGGGTGACTATTAAAATCGTCTTCGTATGGATATTGTCTACAGCTATGAGTCTACCATTAAGTCTTATGTATTCTAAGGTAACTAATTAATTAGCTTGTTATAAATCTAGAAAGTTCCTGCAATCTTGTGGCAAAATACTGTTATTGATTCTTAAATATGTTAAGAAAAATTGAATCTTAAATTACATTATAATCGATGTATTTCACAGAATGAGGAGTCGGTGTTGATCGGCGGTTCATGTCAGATACCAGATCCTTTATACAAGGCGATTGGATCAGTTATATCGTTCTACATCCCGCTGGGTGTGATGCTGCTCACGTATGCGCTGACTGTGCGCCTGCTGGCCCGTCAGCGCAAGGGTCTCGGCCCGGGTTGGGCGACCGGTTGGCTTGGTGCGCCTACAATCGGTATTTTGTTAGGGACAGTTACAAATATGCATTAAAAAAATTACTATAATTAATAGCCAGATATTATTTTGTCATTTGTATGTATTCCATAATAATTTATTTGTCACATGTTCCTGTTTCTTTCCAGTTATTCATCTTTGTAGTCACTCTTTTATTACTTATACCACTATTAGCGTAACTCTTTCACAAATTTGTTTTTTTTTTTGCGTCTACTACCTAATATAATGCCTATAAATATAATCTTTTCAAATACCAATACACAATTACGCAGACCGTGTTATAAACATCTTTTTAGTAACCTAATTCTTCTTCAGTGTTCTTCTTATTTTAATTTTAAATATATTTTGTAATAAGCAGATCGTCGCTGCACATGGAGGAGGTTTCTAGCTCCTAGAGGGGGAACACCTCAGCACTCCGCTGCCTCCACTGAAACAGAACTACCGCCAATAGATACAAGAGATCTTTGGCTACAAGACACAAGGTAAGTGTCTATTTCCCTAGCAGTTACTCGCGCTTCTCCGTCAGCTATTTTGTATTAGTTGAAGTCGCATCGGTAGAAATAGGCAACGCAACTACATAAAAAAACGCGCGTCTGATCTCTAAGTGCAATTTTTTTGTAAGACAAATCACTTTAACAATTATTATCGTATCAGTCTTTTATGTTTCATTTTGTTCGTTTAAAATAAGTAAACCCTGTTTTAATATATAACCTAAAATTTTTGTTTCATTTCACTTTTTAATTTATTTTTACAGTTAATTTTACATTATATAAGTTTTACACCTTCAATTATTTTTCCAAACGTTATTTACAAGAATAGTGTTTTAATACTAAATGAAAGCTATATATTATAATTTCCAAACAACACTTTGAATGATAAAGTTTACGGTTAAACTTTGAATCGTGATAAAGCTCTACGACGCATGGCGCACGCAAACGCTTACCCGCAACTTCCGGTTTCCGTTCTAATGTGTTAAACCACTAACATGACACTGTTATCCATTGCCTAGTTCATGCCAGATAATATTTGGAATACAGTAATATAGGAGTACTATTAAATCAAAGAATAATCCTTATCCTTACATAGTATAAAACAATAACGCTTATTTATGTTTGTCCCTATATATGCTTGAATCTTTAAAACTACGCAACGGATTTGGATGCGGTTTTTTAATAGATAGTGATTCATAAGAAAGGTTTTCATGTATAATACAAGCACAATATAATCACAATATTATCACTAATTTCATGTGCACGTAATTATTGAAATTTTATTATAAATCTCATAATCTAGTTAATAACAGTTATTTCAAATTAACAATTAAATTCGAAATAGTTAATTTAGTTCACGTTATTTTTTCAGATTTTTTTTAGTTTACAAACTATACAATATTTGTAACAGTAAAGCTTTAAAATATATCAGCTCTGCATGTGCATGAAAATATTTATAAAATGTTATATTAATGAAAGGAATGAACAGATTAGAATATTTTACATGTGCTTGTTTTTATAAACAAAAGAACACTATCTATGAAGACATGGAAACATTTTAGCAGCGATTTTCCTTTAAAATTCAACGAAACCATAATCTCTGTGAACGAAAAGGGCATGTTGCTAAGCCCTTTTTTGTTTTAATGAGCTAACTTCACAGAAAAGTACATTAGTCAGTGTAAATTTTCTTTGAATTTCCCGAATAAAATCATGATATTTTACATTTTATTTATACTATATTAAAAAGTATTCCTTCTTTCTGTTTGTTCTTAGCTTACCGTTAAGTTTAATTTACACGTTTACCGCAATACAACGTTCTTTGTTTGTTTAAAATCTAAGAACTGTTTAAATACTAACAACAAAGAAAAAAACATTAAAACACTGCAAACTGTACGAAGACAAAGCTTTTAGACTGAACCTACTGTAGTGTTTGCTTGCAAAAAGAAATGTGTAGTATACGTCACTGTGTTTTGTTTCGTATTTTACTTTTGTCTTCTGCAACAGACTTTATTTATGATAACTGTAACCATTTACGTGGGTTCATATTATGCGTTTTAATGAGCGCTTTCGTAATATAGGGTCCGATAATTCTTAAGCATGTGTTACGAAAGCGCCTATTACCAAACGCCTAGTGTGACCTCTGTTAGTATAAATTTGTGACATTTATGTTCATTATGATATTGTCTCATTATTTATGTTGTTTGTGGGCACTGTCCTCTGTCCTGTTTTGTGTGTTGTGTAGTGACATATATGTGTTGTTGCACAGCGAGCCCGCCCCGTCAGCCATGAGCGCACTGCATCACTTTGGGGCAGAGATGTTGCGCCTCTCTCGCGGATTGGAAGCTTCGGCTGCAACTAAAGCTTCATTCAGAGGGTATAAAATTGGCATTTGTTGGTTTGCCTCAAAATTTTCATGTTCGCTTATTTATGTTTCGTTTCTATCGATTGCACGTAGTACACATCGTACACTATCATATCATTGCGTAATTATGACTGGTCCTTCTTAACTTGTCTTTTCCAAGTAGATATCGTTTTTCGTATTATTCAATTTTGATGGAAGCCTATCTTTCAGAACAACTGTGGCGGATCGAGGAGGATTGCTTACGCCTGGATCGTTGAGCGTCTCTTCAAGTTCTCCCTCATCGATGCTCCAAGACAAACGTCGTCTTTCATCAACTGTTGATCCAAACACTCCTCTAAACAGACCGAGAAGTGCATCAGATGACGAAGGCAATGATGGACTGTTAGCTCCAGCTACATTAACTGCGAAGTCAAGAAGTTCCGAAGACGGTCTCCTCCTGCCTCCTCCTTGCACTTGCCCTTACTTTGGCAGTGAGTCCACACCGCCGAGACGTACGACTGAGGTTATAATAGTCTCCGGAGGTGATATGGACGGCTGCAACGAATTTCCTCGCAACGGTAACCTTAAACCTGATGATCCTTGCACACCCGTCTTTAGACGGTCCAGTCGCGGCGCTTCATCTATGGTCACTTGGGAGGAAGCTAGGAGATTTAGACGAGGCTCTAGTTTTGGAGGCGCACGAACAACCCTTTCGACTCCGATCAGA
Source organism: Papilio dardanus tibullus (assembly GCA_013186455.1). Taxonomy (NCBI): domain Eukaryota; kingdom Metazoa; phylum Arthropoda; class Insecta; order Lepidoptera; family Papilionidae; genus Papilio; species Papilio dardanus. The sequence goes on from QDHC01001247.1 coordinate 506,771, forward strand.
AATATTCGAGCGCAAAGAACAAACACTCGGGCTCAACAGTCAGTCAACCCTAGTCCTCAGCGACAAACGCCCAGGACGCATCACTCGAGAAATTCAAGCGTCATATCAAGAAATTCATCCAGACACGGAAGAATTTTACGTCTAGAACAAAAGGCTACAAAAGTGCTCGGTGTCGTATTCTTTACATTCGTCGTGTTATGGGCGCCATTTTTCATCCTTAACATGGTACCTATAATTTGTCCAGACTGCGAGAAGAGAATTTCAAATTGGGTGTTTGATTTTGTTCTGTGGTTGGGTTACGCCAGTTCGATGGTTAATCCGATATTCTATACGATATTCAACAAAGTGTTCCGACAAGCTTTTAAGAAGGTACTTCTGTGTCAGTACTGCAAGGCTAAGAGATAGCCGGCACCCTGGGAGCGCGTGCGGCCGTCTTCGGACCCCGGCCTCGGCGCGCTCTCAGTCAATAGAAATATTAGATCTCAATTCGTATGAACTATAAAGAGCTTTAAGTATTACGCTTTTAGTTTAGAGTGGTCTATTGCTAGTAATTATGACGTTATCATAAACGAACATATCTAACTTTACTGTATCTTATTGTGTTTGTACATAAAATTATACTTGACTTGTTTCCTTTCGTAAGCTTAGCGGTCTCTATTTTATTGTAGCAGAAATTGTTATGAAATTATTAAATTACTTGTGTTATTTGATTTTCTAAGGTGTATTAATTAAAAAAATATATTTGTAATATATCAACTAAAGAATAGAGTCGCGATGGATTATGAAAATTGTCGTCAACATTAATATTTTTTTTAATGTAGGTCTTAGATTGTCACTGGCAATTAGAATTGATAATACTATTACTATTATTTAAGCCGATTTAGATTTATAAGTAATCACTTTGTTGATCATTAACTAAAGTAATAAAATATATATTTATAAGAGAAATCTTAACTATTACTCTGTAAGAAATTTTTATCTTTGTTACTGAATAAAACTATTATAATATGTAAAATAAACTTTTCAATTTACTTGTAAATACTCGTATGTGTTAGATGTTTAATAAATGTTTCTTTTGTTAAAAGAAATTAAAAGAGAAATAAGTCTATTATTAATAATGCAAATAAAAAATATACTTAATAAATCGATATTACCTTGAAGTGCCTTTTAATTATGTAACGTTAATTTATAAAAAAGGAAAATGTATGAAGAATACAGGATGTGTGATATTACATGACTACTCAAAACCTTTCTAACTTATCCAAAAGTGCAGATATGTGCTATTTTTAGTAGTAGTAGTAGTAGTAGGGGCTATGTTTTCGCAACTCCACGACTGGCGCGTATTTTGCGTGAAGACAGGCCTTGCATCACTCCAGCCAACCCAGCTCTCTAAAGAACCCCAGCAGAGCCCTTTAGGGATCGGTCCCAGAGATCACCATTAATCATATCATTTTTAGTAATAGTTGGGTAAAAATGCAATTTTATCAAATAATATGTTAAATAATAAGGAAGTACGACCCATTAGTATCCTTTAGAAATAGTTATAAAATTGCAAATTTCTCTATAGCAATGATTTTAGTCGTTTTGATAAATCTTAAAAAAAAAAAAGGAATCCTTTTACGCTGATATTGGGGTCTAATTGGGGTCATAGAAGTGATGAGATCCCTTCGAAGGAATGCTTATTTCCATTTTCCTAGCAATTTGCCTTTAAATTCCCTAAGAGTGAATTCTCGACGAAAATGGCACGTTAAGGAAATTGAATGCTGAAGACATTATCGTATACATCTTACTTCTTAATATTACAAATGCGTAAGTTTGGATGGATGTAAGTGTCTCCAATAAAGTTGAATAGATCTTGAGGAAATTTTACACAAATGTAGAGCATAGACTGGAACAACATATAGGCAACTTCTTAAGATTTTTTTAAATTTGCGCGTGAGTTCAGTCGCAGGCGACAGATACTTTATGTGCATTAGAAAAACATTAGTTTTATTTTGTAGTAATCAGACAATAAAACTTAAAAGTTCCTGGCATGATCGGTGGTATATTTTGATTACTCATGCACCATATTGCATTTATGTGTTAAAGATAGATAAGTTGTGTTTAATTGTACCTTGGTTTATAAGTATTTTGTACGTTACGTAGATTTTAAAGGTATTTTCTATAATTAACACCAATTTCATTTGTTGATTATCACCAACAAGGCTGGCCTCTTGGCTCCCTCTTTACTTTAGTCGCTAATTGTTCTCGCTTTTGTTTGAACAAGTTCTTAATTAAGGCTTTGGCCTTTACAATGACCTGGCTCTTAAAATATGCAGTTTTAACTAGCGACTCTTACATTTTAATTTGAAGTAAAATCAAGGATTTTAATCTGGTTCAGAAATCAAAAGCAAATTAGCTTTTTTGGTGCAAAAAATATAAATGAATGAATAAAAATTGAAAGTTTTATAGACAAAATAATATTTAGTATAAAATAAAAGCATTGTATGTAGAAACAAGTTACGGAGGACCACATTCTATGGGGGGCATTGGGGAAGGCCTAGACTAATGATGATGTTCCAGTAAAAACAAAAATAAAGTAATGCATTTCATATATCAAAAGTCAATGGAATTGCAGATAATAATTGTGCGTTTTTTGTATAGTTTATTTTTAACTTTTAACCAATCATAATTTAAAGAGCATGGAAACAACCCAAACTTAATTACGATGTACAGAATTATATTCAGTTTGACTTAATGAGAACCGCGTTCCACGATTTTATGAATTTAATATATTTCATTAATAGCTTTTTCGCGACTTCGTCGGTAATTTAAAATTAATGATAATTAAATGACAATTAAATGTTAATTATCTATTAGTTTACTACCACTACAACTCTGAGTGTGATAACAACTAAATTTTATTTTAATTCAACCAATAAAGTATTTTTTTTTAGTTCCAACAAAATAAGACAATGCCTCGGAAACTCTCGAGAGCTTTGCATTGGTATTTACCTTGCGACTCTAATAAAAAGTATTGTCGGTTTCCACAGACTTGAATTCTTCGTTTTTGCACTCTAAGAGATCGCGTCGAAGCTTAAAGTAGAAAATACTGTAAAATCTTTCCTTTGGAAATTCTTTAAAATGGATCTGAATTTCGTCTGAAACTAAAAATATTGATACTTCGTAAACTGATATTTATTAAGTTGTGTTTTATTAGTTCGTCTAGATTATACTGTCATTCAAACCAAGTTATAAACAAACAATTCGAGCGTCGGTGTCTCAGGGGTTTAGCTCTTTACTTATAATCTGTAGGTCCCGAGTTCGAATCCCGCCAAGTACAAAGATGTTTTCCGATTTTCGAATTTCATATGTGCATAGTTACCCGACGCTCTTAAAAAAAGGTTAAAGGTTTCGACCCATGATGGGCTCCATTTTCCGCAACTCCACGACTAGCGCGTATTTTGCGTGAATACACTTACCCAACGCTCTTACGGTTAAAGAAAACAACGTGATGCAATCTGCACATACCGGTAAAGAAAATTTAAAGATATGTGTGAAGTCGAGCAACTCCCATTGGACCAGCGTGGTTGACTATGGCATAGTCACCCCTTAGGGGGTAGGCTCAGCACCCCTCGGTGGGGACGTATAGTGAGCTGGTGATGATAATAAATAAAGTATTTCTCAAAAAACTAAATTAATATTTGAATATATAGGTCACTTTTGAACTTAATTAGTGGTGATTGGAAAATGCGAACTTAATAGGTACTTCGCCGTCGTCTTAACTTTAAAAATCTCGATTTTAAATAAAACTTTTAATGGAGCTTACCGTGAGACTTTGTCAAGATTAATAATATTTAAATTCTTATTACCTAATTAAAAAGTAGAGTCTTGCAGACTTTTCAATATCTTGAAAGTTAAACGACAAACTGTTATGAAATTTCTTTGTTTTGTTGGATATGAGCAGAACATATTTTAAGATCAAAACATCATCTACAGACATAAAAAAATATTCAATCCGTCGATTTAAATACGTTTAACAAAAACTATAACATTTTCATTTTTTTTTAACTAAGCTCATATGTATTTTTTATTTTTGTATGTATTGAAATAGCTCAAAAACTACGGGGCCGATTTTAAAAATTCTTTCACTATTAGAAAGGTAAATTATCCCCGAGTAACATAGGCTATATTTTTTCAATTCCGCGCGGACCAAATCGCGAGCAACGGCTAGTATTCAATAAATGTAAAGTCATGAACTGTAGAAAAATTTAAGGACATTTAATAATAGGCAATTTGTTTTTATCGGATGCATATTTAGTATTTATTGCTATTGTGGAATATTGCACGCGACGCTTTTATAAGTTAAATTGAAGCCGTCAAATGGAAATTGTTGTTTGTATGACACGCAATGGAGACATTAGACATTTCTTTGAATCAAACTCTGTATCCTTTCGTAGCGTGTACAAATACCAGTACTACGTATATTCTGTCTCTTTAAAGTTTTAAATCAAACTTCAGCATAATATTGTTGCAGTTACGACGAAAGTTTCGTGACCTTGTTTTTGTTTGGACTAACTTTAACAAAAAACGGATTATTGTGATTTTCTATATAGGTAACTTCAAATCCTTGTTACGCGGTGCGTAGCTATCCGTGGCTATTTGCTTTTATCAATAGAACGAAGACTCGGTGGACCTAGGCATTACGTTATACATCTAACTCATCAGACATGCAGAAATGGAAAAATCAGTAGGTACTGTAGTCTATACTAATATTATCAAAATTACAACTTTGTCTCTTTGTATGTATTGAAATAACTCAAGAACTACTGTGCTGATTTCAGAAATTCTTTCACCATTAGAAAGCTACATTATCCCCCAGTAACATAGGCCAAATTTTTTAATTCCACGTGGACGAAGTCACGAACAGCTAGACTTATATAAAACAAAGCTCTACGGTTAAGCTGGCATTGTTAATGTCAATACTTAAAATGAACATTCTCATAAATATGGCGTAAGTAATGAATGTATAATTTTCTAAGAAGTAGAATTGAAGAACCATTCACAACGAACGAAGGCCGTAATTACTAGTGGAAAATGGGCCACTAAATCTGATGAATTACATCCGCTTTACGAAAGTGTAGTTTTTTAATACCGCGCACTACAATTTTTATTTTACCGATTAACCCGAGTTGGCTTTTACGAAATTAAATTTATGGATCATAAAAAATATGAAATTAATAAATCAGAGGTAACTTTTAAAAATAAAATTACTAAAGTTATGAATATAATTTGAGACGAAAGTAGTTCCTAGTGTAGATTTAAAGAGGAACATAAATAAAAAAATGCCGCGAAGGAAACCATCGTGATGCAACTTGCACATATCGGCAAAGAAATTCAAAGATATGTGTGAAGTCGACCAACTCGCATGGGGCTAGCATGGTTGACTATGGCCTAGTCACCCCTTAGGGTAGGCTCCGCGACCCTCGGTTGGGACGTATAGTGAGCTGGTGACGTATAATAATATAATGACGTATACGTCATGTTAAAAAAATAAATATGTTTAATTAAAACATCGTGATGCAACCTGTACATATCGGCGAAGAAATTCAAATACATATGTATTCACGCAAAATACGCACTAGTCGTGGAGTTGCAGAAAATGGAGCACATCATGGGTCGAAACCTTTAAAATATGTCTTAAGTATTCTAATTTACTTTCATTCGACGTTCGTGAATTGGTCAACTCGAAATCCGTTTCAAGTCCAATTTATGTTTTAAAACAAATACAAACTCAGTAAAGTTTATCAACAGACGCTTTTAAATGTAAATTTGAACAAAATCCATTAATGTTTGTAGTAACAACAGTTCTGTTACTCGTTCGGACTTTATCGAGTATTTGTTTGTTAAAGTTTTCTTTCATTAATTTTATTTATGTTTTATTTGATCCCATTAATTAACGAGTTTAATTTTAAACAATAATTAATACCACGCAGCGTTCTTACAAGTTAGACGGAAAAGTTTACACGCGGACGAGGTCTAGGATAAAAAAAGATTAGACGGAAATCTTAAAATCAGCGCACAGGCAAAACTACTGGGTCTAGAGACTTGAAATTTTGCATAGATGTTTCTGGTAATAAGTCGAAGTCCACTGAGAAAAGATTTTACGAAATTCAACCCTTAGGGGTCCGAAATGGAGGTCCAACTTTGTATGAAGCAACGCGATTCTTTTGCCAGAATTGCATGAAATTAGAAAGAGTGCTCTTCAGCACGAAGAAATAACTTTGCCATTCAAGATTACATTTCTAAAAAAAACTCTTTTGTACTTCTAAATTTCACGCGGACGAAGTCGCTGGCGACCGCTAGTAGGATAATAAGGAAACATGTTTAAGCAATGAAAACTCAGAAGCACTATTCCTACACGAAAAATGAACACAGTTACATAAATGTATAAAGTACATGTACCTTTTAGCATATTTTAAGCATTTAATTAACTTTACTTTTCTAAAATTAATTAAAATCGAGTTTTCAAGTTTCGCAAAACTTTTAACATTTCAAACTTAAATATTGCGTCCACTCGATCGGATAACTTTACCACAAAATTTTACAACAAGAATTTTAATTTATAGTTAGTATACATAAAGTACATCAATGAAATTCTCTTAAATCGTTTAGTATGTACATGTACTGTAATTAATTAAAAAAGTAAAATTTACAAGTAAAATGAGTCCCCAGATTTATAAAAAGAGTTCTTGATAAAATTTAAAATAGCAGATATTAATAATGCACTCGACGTTGAAAACCTTTCATTATCGGTCAACTATAAAACACGTTTCACCGAACAGTGGAGGAATCATTACCGTGGATTCCCAGTGTCGAATGACACGCACAAATTATTATTTCAACTAAATTAATCGTTCCGACGCCCACAGACATCTGCAAAGCCAGAGGAACCACAGATGTGTTGCCGGCCTTTGAGAGAGGAGTACGCTCTTTGTTGGCTTCAACATTAATATATTTTTAATTACAAAAGTACACACAGAAAATTACTTCAGATTTATTTAAATGAATTTCAATCGTTTAATTTACATGAAGTCTATGCTTTCTCTACATGTTTAGGGTCCAAGGTAGATTTTTATCGGAAATAAAATTGAGCTTTATACGACTGAGACAAGGGTTAAATTGACTTTTCATGTGTTTTTTATGTTTTCTTTTGTTTAAAAAGATGTGCAATTTTAAACCTTTTTTCAATGACTAAAAGCTCAACTTTATTTGCAATAAAAGTCTGCTCTTCTCTACGCTTCGGTTTGTCTGAATCTCGGTTTTTATTCCTACATTTTAACAAAGAGTTTTAGAGATTTTATACACATAGTATTTACTCATTTACTTACTGCGCTGGCGCAACGATCCAAAGTGGGTCTTGGCCTCCAACACAAGAGAGCGCCATCGTCGCCTGTCCTGAGTGGTCTCCTGCCAATTGATCACTTTTAGCTGAAGCAGGTCTAGCTCCACGGCGTCTTACCAACGATATTTGGGGCGGCCGACGACGGGTCGACGGCCACTCGGGGTACCGAGCTACGCTAACTTAACGCTCCGGTCTTCACCCATTCTCAATACGTGGCCCAGCAAGCGGAGTCTCTTTACACATAGTATGTATCTTAATGTCTATTTTACACATTATATGTACAAAATAGACATTAATTAGATAATTAATTTCTATCCAAAGAATTCGTTCATCCAAAATTAATTACGTGAAGAGGGCGCCACAAATTCTAGACTTGATTTATTTAAGCGACAAATGTTAAAGAATGTTCATAACAACGCTTACACTTTTAATTACTCGCTAAAGCTTAATGGTGTTGTTGGAAAACTGCCAATATATTTAATACAAGCCGTTGTTCGCGACTTCGTGCGCGCGGATTTAATAAATATAGCTTATGTTACTCGCAGATAATGTAGCATTTTAAAGGTGAAAGAATTATGTAAATCGGGGCAGTAGTTTTAGAGTTATATTAATACATAAAAAATACAAAGTTTCTCTCTTTGTAATATTAGTAGGAAATTATAATTAAAATAAAATCTTGACTTGATAACCTTCTTCTGTTGGTAGTTGCTTAAAAAATAGAATAATATATAACCCTATTTGTTAATTAAAAACAAAAAACCAAACTGTCTTGTACCCTTTAACACTCGGGGAAAAAAAAACAAATCAAATCAAATGACTCGGCAACATCGGTGCTATCGCTTGGGTTACAAAGGGTCATAACGTAACCGACATACATACAAAGATACTATATTTTCAGAAAAGTCAGATTTGCATTTAAAAGTACGTAGCGGTTTTATTACTAACTGTTGCCCGCGACTTCATCCACGCAGGATGAAATATGTTATAATGACATCCGGTGATAGGATACCTTCTCTACAATAAAATTAATTTTAAAATAGTTTCGGAGCTTATCCAATGCAAACAAACAAGCAAATCTTTTCTCTTTAAACTCGTTTAACAGTATTGAATTTATAACAATACAATTTTACTTAATATGTCTTTATTACTTGGTTATAACAATGGTTAATGGAATGCAATATCATTGGCGTTTGATTCGAGTGCATTTAATACAAAGAAGGTTCTGATATTTACGCTCCATTAGTCTGATCGTTTCTTGCGATGTCTGCACAAATGCCCACCGTACGGACTTTGGCTACGTCTTTGCGGAAAATTAGTTTTCGTATTGCTTTTGTTTTTAGTAAATGTAAAGGAGATTGCATTTACAATGAACTTAATATTATTATGAACCAAAATACCCTAAGTCTCACACAATAAGTATTGTAGACAGCATATTAGTATAGTTAGATGAGCAAGTAACTAAATAGCAAGTACATTACTTTTTGTTTATTATATTATTTCCGCCTTCACATATTCATTCATTTTATCTTTAAAGTACCTACTTCTTCTAAAAAAGTTTTTTTTTTGTTATTTTTGTAAGTTTTGACAGTTCATTGATTCCCGTACTCTACATTGATATACCATATTTTTACTCATCATTATAATAAATAAATGAAGCTCAATTTATGTTGATACATGAATGCCTCCAGTCGGCTCTTATTCCCAAAAGAGTACTTAGAAACACTCTCTTATTTACAGCGCCCGACACTTCATACCAAAGGAAATATTACAAGAGATATTTTATTCAATTGTAGGCCTCGGGACTAAAATAAACCGAGATTTGTTGGCTTACATTATTTTGCTTGAATTTTTTTTAATATCTCAGAGTCGCTTTTATTATTGAAGGAAAAGTTTTACTTTATCTCTTACCAAGGATCTTGTGGGATAAAGTTGTCTACTTGTGTTTTTTTTGGTTTTCTAGGCGTGTTACCTGCCAGCAATTTACGTGCTGTTTTGTAAAACACTTTACAAATCTAGGTATACAAACTTTGTATATCTACATTGTATTTGCTTGTTTATTTGTTGTCGTTTGAACACTGGCTTACGCTACCGTAGTTTTCGAAATTGAATTTCACATGAAAACCTCGGACATGGAGAGCCAAAGGAATACGCAAAACCTTTTGAAGTTCGTCAGACCGCAGGAGCTGCCACCGATACAATATCAAAATGAAAGCTACACAAGGCTATAGAAACATGTTGGTACAGGTTATTTTTTATTTCTTTACTAGCGACCCGCCCTGGCTTCACACAGGTGCCATGCTCATACAAAATACACTACAAAAATGAGGAAAAAATGTAATTATTTACGACATCACATTAGAAGCTTAACAAATAACAGTATTTCTCCACTATTTAATAGATGTAATAATACATATAAAACTTCCTCTTTAATCATTCTATCTATTAAAATACTGCATCAAAATCCGTTTCGTGGTTTTAAAGATTTAAGCATACATAGGAGTATATAGATGGAGAAAGCGACTTTGTTTTATACTACGTAGTTGATGTCTTTTTATCCTAATTGGCGTGTGTAATATCCTTAAATAGTCAACCACGCTGGCCAAGTGCGGGTTGGTCGACTTCACACATATCTTTGAATTTCTTCGCCGATATGTGCAGGTTGCATCACTATGTTTTCCTTCACCGTAAGAGCGTCGGATAAATATGTACATATGAAATTCGAAAATCGAAAAACACATTGGTACATGGCGGGATTCGAACTCGGGACCTGCAGATTGCAAGTCAAGAGCTAAACCACTGAGCCACCGATGCTTTATTTACTTAATATGTCTTTATTACTTGGTTATAACAATAGTTAATGGAATGCAATATCATTCGCGTTTGAATCGAGTGCATTTAATACAAAGAAGGTTCTGATATTTACGCTCCATTAGTCTGATCGTTTCTTGCGATGTCTGCACGAATGCCCACCGTACGGACTTTGGCTACGTCTTTGCGGAAAATTAGTTTTCGTAATGCTTTTGTTTTTAGTAAATGTATAGGAGATTGCATTTACAATGAACTTAACGTTATTATGAACCAAAATACCCTAAGTCTCACACAATAAGTATTGTAGACAGCATATTAGTATAGTTAGATGAGTGAGTAAGTAACTAAATAGTAAGTACATTACTTTTTGTTTATTATATTATTTCCGCCTTCACATATTCATTCATTTTATCTTTAAAGTACCTACTTAATCAAAAAAAGCATAAAAAACGTTTTTTTTTTGTTATTTTTGTAACTTTTGACAGTTCAATGATTCTTGTACTCTACATTGATATACCATATTTTACTCATCATTATAATAAATAAATGAAGCTCAATTTATGTTGATACATGAATGCCTCCAGTCGGCTCTTATTCCCAAAAGAGTACTTAGAAACACTCTCTTATTTACAGCGCCCGACACTTTATACCAAAGGAAATATTACAAGAGATATTTTATTCAATTGTAGGCCTCGAGACTAAAATAAACCGAGATTTGTTGGCTTACATTTTTTTGCTTGAATTTTTTTTTTAATATCTCAGAGTCGGTTTTATTATTGAAGGAAAAGTTTTACTTTATCTCTTACCGAGGATCTTGTGGGATATAGTTGACATCGTGTGTTTTTTTTTCTTTTCTAGGCGTGTTACCTGCCAGCAATTTACGTGCTGTTTTGTAAAACACTTTACAAATCGAGGTATGCAAACTTTGTACACGTACATTGTATTTACTTGTTTATTTGTTGCTCTTTGAACACTGGCTTACGCTACCGTAGTTTTCGAAATTGAATTTCACATGAAAACCTTGGACATGGAGAGCCAAGGGAATACGCAAAACCTTTTGAAGTTCGTCAGACCGCAGGAGCTGCCACCGATACAATATCAAAATGAAAGCTACACAAAGCTATAGAAACATGTTGGTACATTTCATTTTTTATTTCTTTACTACCGACCAGCCCTGGCATCACACAGGTGCCATGCTCATACAAAATACACTACAGAAATGAAGAAAAAATGTAATTATTTACGACATCACATTAGAAGCTTAACAAATAACAGTATTTCTCCACTATTTAATAGATGTAATAATACATATAAAACTTCCTCTTAAATCATTCTATCTATTAAAATACTGCATCAAAATCCGTTCAATGGTTTTAAAGATTTAAGCATACATAGGGGTATATAGATGGCGAAAGCGACTTTGTTTTATACTACGTAGTGATGTCTTCTTATCCTAATTGGTGTGTGTCCTATACCTAATATCCTTAAATAATGTAATTTATAATACGATTTGTAAAGACTGGACATTTCTGTAAATAAATTTAGATGATAAGAAGTAACTTTGTTATATACTTAAAAACACACTAAATATATTATTAAAAAAGTTGACATCAATTATTTCAATATTTACATTTAATATATGGTAAAAGGTTTCGACAATCGGTAGTCAAAGTAAATGTTGTCTTAGGTTTTGTTAAAAGGGTTACCTTGAATGACATACTTGTGATAAAATGTAGGCATAACGTTTTTACTGTGTACTTCTAATTTTATTAAGTTAATGGTGGAACCTTTTAACACATCATAATCTAAAATAATTATAAATAACCCTCATTCACACGAGCGCTTTTTTAACGCGCGCTAATAAAGCATTGAGATAGAACTCAATTCAATTTTTTATTTGTTTTATCGCCCATCGTTAGAATTTAAGCGCTGGACGAATGAAACAAGACTCAATTTCCCGCCATCGTAGCGAAGGCGGTGAAGAAACGCTTACGACGACGTTAGAAATGCGTCCTTCTAAATGTAGGCTAATCATTTTACGTAACAGCTCAACTAAACTTGCAAAAGATTTACCTGAAAAATAAAATGTTCTGGCCTAGTCTATCTATTAGTAGTAACTAGAGCTATCTAGTCTAATGGATTCTTAGGATTCAACAACAACACAACTCACGCCCGTAACCCAGAGGGGTAGGCAGAGACTACGGACCTCCATTTGGCACGATCCTGACACAGCTCTCTCGCTTCATCTACATTCATACATCTACGCATGCATACACGACGGTTACGGCTCTTAATAGTGGCCTTCTTGAGCAACTCCCCAATCTGACCGGTATAAGTCCGCCTCGGGCGACCCCGTCCGACACTTCCACTCACTTTCGCATCATAAATCTTCTTTGTTAACCTGCTTCTTAAGATTCCTTATCATTATATTAAAACTCAATAAAAGGAACTTACGTAACTACACAAAAACATATGTACATATATTTTTTATGCCAAAAATGTTTTGTACTAACATGCAAAGATAAAAAGACAATAGACATAAAACGATTTAATAACCATGAAATGTAATATTATAGCGCACCTCATTTCACTGCAAAAGGCAAGCTTAATTTACATAAGTGGTGTGTGAAGTGTAAGTCAAACATACTCGATATTTTAATATGAAATATTACGTTCAAAGGCATAAATTAATAATACAATAAGAAGGCATAATTAAGTAAAAGCTTTCAGTACTAAAGATAAAAAAAATTGTAAATATTTTTTATTTTTCTCGACTCTAAGCGAATAAGATGTCCGTTCGCTTAAGAGTTAGTTTGTAAAACTTACATATAAAGCATGTTCTAATCAAGTCTTTCTACGAGTCTAAGCCGAGATTAGAATTTTTAATAAAAACGTCTTCACATGAACATCCTTTGTTAAGTCTACACAAGTGGGGAACAGAATATTAAATTCATACTAGAGAAATACAACTTTATACGAAACGTGCAACCAAGTTGCTATATTAATAGATTATTTATTCGTAGGAAAAAGACTGCGAATCAATAAGCAACGTTTCGTAGCGCTTCAACTACGAACTTTCGTAACAACAATGCTACGAAATAACGTAGCTCCAACGCACTAAACTTTCGTAGCATCAATGTTATGAATAATTAGTGCACAGTTTCGGACACATATGCTACGAATATTTCAACCACAAAGTTTTGCCACACATGTGCTAAACAGTTATTGCTGTAATCATGACCATGTTTCCAGGCCAATGTGAAGCTTGCTCGTTATAATCTCGAATAGTAACGAAAATTTAAAAAACGTATTATCGACATAAACACTGTCAGATCTATTTATATTGAAGCAAGTCGTGATTCACTCAGGAAGAAACAAAATAAAAGTGTTGTTGTAACAATGTTCAAGATAAAACAAGGGGAAATTTTATCAAACGTCGTGTTGCGGAAAATTTTCTCGGAGCCGAAGTGAACGGAACTAGCCGTGGAAAAAGGAAGCACTTGTCGGATAGGATAGGAAATGAATCGACCCGCGCCCCGACACCTGTTTCACAAGACACAAATATGTTCAACAAAGTCGAGCGTGTTGTTAACAATTATTTTTATGTTTAGGATTTTTACGTGTCGGTTTTATTTTGACGAAGGTGTCGAAGATTGACGTTGCTTGATAAAGGGACTAAAGGATAATTAAAAATTAGGCCTCTAAAACTTCGTTCTGAAATAAAATATTTGCGAAAACCTAAAAAAATAAATAATATATAAAAAATAAGTTAAATTTTAAAACTATATGCCTATAATACACCTGCCTGCAAGTGGTTAAGAAAGTTGGCTACCACCAGGAATGAGGAAACGGCGAACAATACGTTTAAGACACTTTATTGAAAATAAAAACAAATTCAAACCTTATTTACTCCGATAAAATGTTAACGAAGAAAGCTGTTAATGTCATCAGTTTATTGTCTTTGTTCGTTCAAAACAAAAGAAAGATCATAAAGTCACAACTTGATAAATTGATTCATTAAATCGTTCAACTGTATAGGAATGGAAACACAATGTAAACAATGCTATTGTAATGCTTTTGTACTTAAATGTTCTAATATTATCAAACTTACTGAACTGACGTATCGATTTTGTGAGCTTCGAAAATATACGTTTAATTTGTATTACTCTTTGAAATCATTCAACGTATATTTGAATAGAGAGACCAACACAAAGCATAATCCCGACTTGACGTCAGCATGTGAAATTGTGAGCTACTAATGTTAGCATACTAGGTTGGACTTTAAAGTATGTTCACATTCTACATCTGATCTCTTTGAATCTCTTTTGTTCTATAATTATTTTTCTGTTTAACACCTAGTTTTTCTTGGTGAAGTTGTAAGCACAGTAAAGTGGCAGATCGACTGCAAGATTCTTCAGGGAATTACGATACATTTGGTAGGAAATATTTCCAAATATATTTATTCATAGAATCACTAATACCAACTTACTTGATTACATTTTTAATTTTTATTGCCCATGCGTCTTATACATACCTGGATTCTTCTAGAATGACATTAAATATTTATTTCACTACAATATTTATCGATCCATAAATTAAGTATTTGAATACTAGATATTTTTAGCAATGAATATATTTTTAACCCTTTATAGTTTCAATTCAACCTTGGAATATGTGATCAATATTTTTACAATCAAGTTCAAAATTAGATTTGACGTCAACTAAGCTATTTTTAAATTTAAAATGTCTATGTCGATTAGAATTTCATTCGCAAGGACAAATTGAAACATCGTGTTCTCACGGTCAAAATACTTGTGTAAAAATATTGTTTATTCATTTACAAAAATAAAAAACAATAACATAAATAACAGCGTATTTTGGCAATCTTTAAATTATCATTTTTAAACATTTAATTTTTATTAAAAAAATGTGTAATAATAAATTGTAAATTCCTCCATACATTGAATTTTTTGTTAATTTTGTACACAAAAAATGCATAAAGAAAACAAAAATAAAGTACAGATTCCTCTTCTATTAACCTTTTAAAAGCTGCCATCTATCAAACCTCCCTCAATTTATTCAACACAAATAAAAGTACTACTACTAACTGCTTTATAATTATAACTATAAATAAATACATCGTTCTTTTACCTATGATTAAGACATTTTTCCCTTAAATAAACCATGGACTGGTAAGGTAATTCATCTCAATTTTCTTAACAAAGGGAGACAGCTTAATGACTAGGGGAAGGAATTGTACACATTTGTTATGCCTTGCTTTGAGCAGTGAAAAGGTTGAAATAACCTTTTTGTTTGATTTTCTTCTGCGTTATAATTTTGACTTGCATAGAATTGTGTTAAAATTTAGCTTGCTTGCGGTTGATATATTGTATTTAAAAAAAATTGGTATGCATTGATTTTGTAATTTTTTTTACTCGTTATTTTATAAAAATCCGTGTCCTAATAATTATAACAGTATCTTAATATTCATATGTTTAAAAAGGTGTAGTTAATTTAAAGTTTTATGTCTCTTCAATATAATTAGTTAATAGAAAGTAGTAGTCTAATTATAGTAAACT
The DNA here is from genome assembly GCA_013186455.1 of Papilio dardanus tibullus. Lineage (NCBI taxonomy): Eukaryota > Metazoa > Arthropoda > Insecta > Lepidoptera > Papilionidae > Papilio > Papilio dardanus. Next base: position 522,542 of record QDHC01001247.1, read on the forward strand.
AATTAAGTACTTTCCAAGTATTTTTACTTTGGTACAAAATACATTTCACCTTAATTTTATTAGTAGACCTAAATCTAATGTCCATTTGGCTAACATAATTTATCATAATTACATTAATTGAATGCGATGTTCTGGTTAAATTGTGTATGTTTTACTTGAAACCAAATAGAAATAAAAACATTGCGTAAAAGAAAGAGACAAAGAACACATTTGAAAACCATAATGCAAGTTAAGTAACAATACTAAAATACGACAACATACTTAAAAAATATAATCGAAAAGTGTGAGTGGAAAATGGGTCCAAGCCGTTGATAAATTAAAACTAAAGACACGGTATAACGTCGCGTTTTGTACTTGCTCGAAATAAAATTAAATGTCTTGTCCTGTGATGGTACGTGTATTTTAAATTTCGAAGGAACTAGCTGTCTCCTATTTATGCATAAGTTTTAATTAAGTATGCTATCTTTTTCCAACCGCTTGTCGATATATTGAAGTGTTAGATAAATAAAATACGCGTGAGTGTTGCGAAACATTTTTTCTTTTGATTTATATGACTACAACCGTTCTATGGTATAAAAAAATCTTTGGTCCAGGCACTACAAACCAAAATATTGAAATGCTTATTTATAATAGAACTTTTACTTGTGCCTGTACGGTTCGAGGATGTATATAAAAGTTAAAGTGCCTAACAGTGTAAGTATCTGACACAGTTCTATAACTAACACCGCTTGACCTGACGCTACAAATGATAAATTGAGTTCCAACTCGTTAAATTCTGTATTGCCTCTTTTCACATTGGAATCGTGCCCATTATTGCTTGTGCGGTCATTAAAAAGGATTGTAGAAAAATTATTGTGCTCGCCTTTTTTCTTATTATTACTTCCACGATTTACTTTGCTGCTAAAGTAAAGACTTACAGTTGAATAACGTAAAGAAATTGTTATTTAATACTGTGAAAATGTTCATACCCAGAATTGTGTACATAAAAAAATATTATTTTTTAATGACAGTAACAAATTAATTAGAATAAAACTTGAAATATTAGAAAATAAATACATTTAATTCAATCATACCATGTGGTAGGCTCCGAGCCTCTCCCATGAGGAATCTGCCGTGGCAGCCGACTCAGGCGGAGTTACTGACGTAACCGATAGGTGCCCTTGGTCCCGCCATAATGCGTTCGAGGGCAGCCAGGTTTTAGTAGGTATTCCGGTCACCTTCTGTGGCACAGCCTGTCGTAGCAGCTCGTAAATGGCGTTAAAAAAAGGCTCCGAGCCTCTCGGTAGGGACGTATAGTGAGCTGATGATGATGATGACTTCAATCATACGTAAACTTCATGATGTCATACAAAAAGCATTCAATCATAAAGATCAATATCATAAATATATTCGTTCGACAAAATGTTCCATACTCAATTCGATTTCATGGCAAATACTTTTTTACACACAGAACGCAACAATGGTGTTCACGGAAGCGAGTTCAGATTTAGTATCCCCGAATAGGGGACGTGTGTATCGATCAAAACTATGTATTGAAGGACGATATTGTCGTGGAGCGGAAAATGAAACCGGAATCCACAAGTCAACGGAAAATTCAACCAAAAGCCCCGCCAAAGATTATTCTGCCTTCCTTTGGGAATGAAATGAAATGACTTCGAGTAAGAGGCTTTACGTTCGGCGATTTGCGCGTTTCAAAAATTTATAAATCAACTAGCTGTTGTGCGCGACTTCATCCGCGTGTAATGAAATAATATAACCTACGTTACTCGGGGATAATGTAGCTTTCGAATGGTGAAAGAATTTTTGAAATGGGCCCAGTACTCGTAGTTCTTGAGTTATTTCAATACATACAAAAATACAAATTTTCTCTCTTTATAATATTAGTATAGATTTACGTATAAAGATTTAGAAAATGTACTTTTAGGTAATTATAGATTTATTAAAACTTTCGTGGGATTATACACTTATTAATTAAACATAGCTTAACTCAAGTTTATTTCGGTGTAAGTACTAGTTTTAGGTAACTGTTGCATGATCTCTCAGTTTTGTATTGAGTGAAAATATCCAAATTCGTTTCGCTATTTTGTCGAATCGAGATGGCCTCTATTCATCCGACACCCTTTAATATGGAAAAAGATAGATACGTGCGTCGCCAAAGCAAGCTTTTTTAGTCGTTATTTTGTAATGTGTTATTGAATTGTTCTTTTTATTTCTAATTTAATAGTTTTTATGTTGTCTGTGCACTTTTAGGATGTCAAAATGTAAAAAAAATAGAGGACACGAACTGTCATCCTCGCGTGGTCTTTTTCCCGGTTTGTCTCAAAAAGAAGAAAAATAGAGTGGTGGTTACGAAGAGTGGACCGCCTTGCCTCGGATTTACATTAATCTTCCAAAATAATACACCATCGCCAGACGAGAGGACGTATATATACCTATTTAAGCTATAATCAATACCACAACGGGCATATTGAAGTCTTGGGTGTGTGAAACAACCACAACTGCAGAAATACTCACGGTTGGCACTGGCAGCAACGCATGCTATCTTCAAGTCGTTGCAGAAAGCCTCCAAGGAAGCAGGTGCTAGTTGCAGGTACTCACGATAACCAGATTACTACTTTAATAAATGTTAATTTCATTGCTTGTCAATAATAATTTCTTTTTTTTATGTTCCGTTGTAACTAGTAATTTAGATTTAAACAATTTAAATTAAGCTGTGAATACAAGCTGAGAATATTTGATTCTAAGAAATACATGTTTTTCAAAGTTGTTTTGAAAATGTGTGAAATTAAGAAGAACCTATTTACATAAAAGCTATTGCGAAAAGTCAGAGTCAAAAAGTTCGAAATGATCAATTATTCTTGTTTTCAGAATATTATTACAAGGAAGTATTCGCATAAAGAATGAATATTAACTTAATACTCGGTGTGTTTGTCTTTGGCCTGAAAGTTAATATTTTATTTATGTAAGGGATACTAACACAAGGCACTCTGTAACTTTCAAGGGACCGGAGGCAATAATTTGTAGTTATGTTTAGAGGTACGGTAAGGATGAGAACAAATAGTTGCTATAGTTCACCTATTGTTGTGTTTACAAGTAGTTAGGATGTTTTTTTTATTATTGTAATTTAATGTTTGTGTTTCCTAAATAAATATACTTCGTTAAGATGTTAGATAGATCTATAGTTTCATAGAATAAATTGTATAAAATATGCTGATGGCTTATCAAGAAAAATAGCGAGAAGTATTCGTAACATAATCGACAAAATTTGTATTAAATTTGTAAAGGGCGTTGCGAAATACACATTTTTAGGATACCAAAACATTCTCAAATTTTCCATGATAGGCTCTTCAAGTGAAAGTTCAATGCAAGTCACTTATTTATTAAAGAAGATTGTAAACAAAGCAAAGTTTAATAAAATGTAGTTTGCTCTAAACGTACTCTAAACTTTTCGAACTTAAGAAGAATTCTTGTCTATAAAATTAAAAAAATGCTTAAGTCATTAAGCACAAGAATTTACTTTTACTCGTTTATAAATACAAGCGTTAGTAGAATTTTATCAAATTCTCTTTGTAGAAATCCAATTATTGTCAAAAGTGAGTTTTATATTCTGGTAAATGTGGCCCTTTAGCGCAGAGATTCGTTTAACGTGAATCCGATGAAGCGAAATTTAATCTTATTAAAGGCTACCTGCTTTGAATTCCGTAAAGTGAGCAAATTGTAATTAATGTAATCAAAAAATATAAAATGGCAGTTTATATATGCACATACCGATGGTAAAAATTAATTAAAAAACAAAAGAAATGCATTTCTAAATAGTTACAAATTACTGGTACATTTTTTTATAATCTAGTAACAACTGTTCATAAAAATATTTAATGAAAATTATTCAAGTAAATATTAATTAATAAATTAATTTAATTTTAAATTTGTATATTTACACTAACATAGATATTAAGTTGTTACTAACAAATTATGAGCTTATTGTTGCTTGAATTAATAAATGAATTGAATTTAGTATAGGAATGTGGGAAATAGGAAATAGCTATTTCAGTTTAATCTTAACGAATGATGTACGTCGGAAAGAAATATTTTATCTGTAGCGCTAGCACGAATATCTTTTAAATAGTAAGCGTAACGTCGACGTCAAATATTTTATATAAAAATGATATTAATCATTATACTCACAGTACCAAGTAAGTATCAACTTCAAGTGCTATGTTATAATTAAAAAGACAACAAACCTTTTGTATGTATAGGCTTATAGGTACCTAAGCTATGTATGTAAAAGTACAATGCGAGCCTAAAATATTGTCTCTCTATTTCAGCCTGTGGTTGTAAACTAAAGCCAGGTATAGAGTTCAAAAGAAACTATTTTATTCAACAATGAAAAAAGAATGAAGATAAGATATCAGATATATTTATATTTTACAGGCACTTTGTGCACTCTCTTTTTATGCCTCTGGGTCTTACTAACGACTCGTAGACATGGCTATAAATGTAGGACAAACCACAGTCAGCAAATATATCAATGAAGTGACAGAAGCATTAATTTCGCCACAAATTTTAAACAATTTTATTAGATTCCCTAAAACTCGACTATAAAGGGACACTATAAAAATAAGTCAATTAAACGAACGTTTATATAGATATAGAATACTCACACATTGAATAGAATATAAAATTATTTAGTTTTATTGAGGTGTAATGTTGTAATTCTAAGATCGAATTAAGTATAATAAATTTTTAGCCAAGGTTCTAGGTATTTCAATATATAAATTGAGTAAACTACATATGTACACATACCGTTTGTTTCGCAGATTTCATTCAAAACATCGCATACCTAAAGTAATAGAATGCGTAGACGGAAGTCAGTTTCGTATCTTTACACCAAAAAAACTGTAGAACATCTATACCACTGTCGTAAACATTTCCATTTTTATATTATACTTGATTGATTATTACATAAAAGTGTTTACTATGCTGGGGAAAAAAATCATGTATCTTTTTAGATATGTAACAGCGATTGCCGGATTTTGAATGTGAACGCCAAGTACGGAGGGCCGACACACGACTCGTTTATTTGGGAATACAGTCAAATAAACTCCTATAAGCAAGACCTGCATAGGAACCATAATGAACAAGTTTGGTTATTAGGTAAATTTTGGGAACTAATGTGAGATTTAGTTTATAAGTTTAACGGTATTTATATAACTATCAATTCAATATCTAATTCTCTGATAGTTCATAAAAATTGTGCTACGAGTACAGTAACATTTTCGTAAGAGGAATATATTATTACAGGAGACTGAGTATCAAAGGCCATAGCTGATGACTCCAATTCCTGATGCAACAGAAGGGAGCCCAGAAGCAAAATACACATGCATCCATGGAAAAGCCAGGGTCACAATTGAAAACACTTTTGGAAGACTAAAAAACCGCTGGAGATGCCTTAATAAAGACCGCACGTTACACTATGCATGTGATAAGTGCGCAAAAATATTAGCATGCTCGTTATAAAGCATTAGCCGATTATGATAATAAAAAAGAACAAGTTGGTCGAGGCAAGTTTAGTAAACAACGTATTAAAAAACGAACAATTAATATTAGAAAATGAGAACCTCAGATTAGAAAATCAAAGGTTAACTTATGACAAAATGGTTATGTCAAATGGTTTTTATGGGTCTTCTTTCTGTTTTATCTAACAATACACTATTTTTTCCGTAATTAAAATTTTATTCATTTATATACTCAAACATAATGAGTTATTGGACACGATTATCTTTTCACATAATTAATATTTATAATAATAAAAGTAAAAATTCAAATTAATCCATAGTGCTCATTTATAAGGGCAGTCCTTTCACTGATGTCTGATAAAGGCATGTTCTGAGAATCGGTTGTATCGACGGAATCTGTCAGTTGTAGATCTACTTCTACCTCTGATGAAACCTCTCCTAAACTGTAATTTCTACAAATATTGTGTAAGACCGCGGTTGCTATTATTATAGACTGAAATTGGAAGGGTTAATCGTACTGTCAGCGATACCGCTGGGAATCGGCGCTTCCTTACACCAAATGAGCTTAAACAAACAATGTTCAATAGGCATCATTGTTGTAAATTGAATAAACACTTATTTCCAAAATATTTAAATTAGATACATTTTTTTTTGTTTTAATCACATCTGGCATCAGTTAATTAACTTTTATAAGATGTGGTGTAGGTTTCTTCCTTTTTTTTTGAGTGTCCCCTCCAGTGAGGGCAACTGCTCATCGCGTACAGTTCCTAAAGGTGCTAAAGTCTTGTATATGGCAGAAAGTCCTTCTTTTTCAGCCGGCTTGTGTAATTTTTACTCGTAAGTATTGATGCCAGTTCATTGGGGTGCTTTTTGAGCCTCTCTTGGTATTTTTTAATTTTTTAGTGTACTTCCCTGATGGAAGCAATTTTGAGGTTTTATTGTATTTCGCTGTTTTTTATGTACTAAAGGGTGTTGGTTATTGTACGTAGGATAATATTCTGCATTCTCTGAAGCATGTTTATATTGGAGTTACTGGCACTTCCCAACACGTTTGGAGGCCGTTAAACCATATAGGTTTTAAGACTATTGTAGATATGAGTAATTTGTTGTCAGTTGACAATAATATGCTGTTTCTTCCTAGGATCCAGAAAAGATTTTTGTAACGCATTTTGAGTTCGTCTCCTTTTGTTTTTATGTGTTGTTTCCAGGTTAGTTCAACTTCACTTCTGTCAAGATGTAGGCCTAGGTATCTGACGTAATTGATTTATTTTAATTTAGGTTGGTAAAATATAATGTAAGAAAAATTTTGCTTGTTCGTGGTTTTTACCATTCTATTAAGTTTCTTGTTGATATATGTGCATCATTATTTTTTGAGCATTTCTGTCACTTGGATTTATAACTGGTGTCAGCAAATAACATCTAGTTGGGTATGCACTGTCACCCAATTACAGTAGGTCTACAGAGGAATAATAGGTACAAACGTTCCCGTTTAAGTACAACAGTTACCTCTTAATTCAGAATTATTAAATATTGTACAATCATGAGTAGATCCTGGTCAACGAGTTACTACATTCATGAACTTTAAATCTGCATCACAAACAGCTTGGACATTGAATGAAAAGTAACCTTTTCGGTTTCTAAATTCTTCGCCTATTGAATGATCTAAAAACAACATAAAAACATTTTAATATAGACTGTAGTTATTTCGTAACTGGACCTGTTATTGCAAAGTACTATTGACTTACTTGGTGACTCTATGCGAATGTGTCTGCAGTCAATTGCGCCAAGAACTCGTGGAAAATTGGCTATTTGGTAAACATATCCACACTATTTTGATGCAGTACAACATAATTGTTGTAAAGTCCAGCAATTGCTTCAGATATATTTTGGACTATTCTACAGACCGAAGACTTTGAAACTCCGACGAAAAAAGCTACAGAAATAAGCATAGTACCCAGGGCATAAAACCGAAATGTAGCTGATAAATTGGCGCAATGCCATGATTTCTATAGACTAGATTTATTAATTAGAAATTACTGCAGCCGAGTTTTGTCATCGAACGACAAGACGGACCAGTGGGTTCCATCCACACAACCTAGATAGCTGGCAATCTTCAACGGCGCGGTTTTGGCGGAAATTTACAAAAAGACAAATTAATAAAAACGAGTATGTATACAAATTAATTATAGATAAAAACGTGCTTTTGAAAATTATATTCGATCTTTTTAGTGTTAAACTTTATTATAGTTTGCATTAATATCGTAATATTGTATTTTTTTTTCGTACTTATGGTGAAGTGCGAGACTTTATTCTCAACAGTACTTAACAATCGTATTTCGATGAAGTATGTCAATTTTATGCACGTCGACTACGTAATTGGTATAGTAGTGTTTCAATCAGGTCAATGAACAAAACTTCAAGTAATCATGTAATTGAAAGTGTTTTCGAAAAACGACTTATTTTATTTTAAGTTACATTCAAAATAATTAAATTATAATTAATTTTCCTATAAGTGAAGTATCTACTGAAATATTAAAGCAAAAAAATGTATTGGTACTGAAAAATATTTTTCTTGAATAAAGATTTTCTCAAAAATCGCCTGAAATATAAAATTCAGAATCCTCGAGTTTGTTTTAGATTTAGCTGGATTTATACGGTTTTATGTAAATCGCCAATGTGACATGTTACTTTAAACGAATGGATGGAAAAGTTTTAAATCACAATTTTCCATTTTACATTTACCTAAAAATGAACAATCTTTTGAAATATTTTACTAGATTCAACTACAAAAAAAATGTGCAACAATATGTTAGGTCATTATAAGTGCAAATAAAAAAATATATTGTATTTGTGTTAAAAAAGGCTGAAAAACACATAAAGGAGCTCCACGTCCGCGATAGGGTTGGGATGGCGCGAGATCGCCAAGTTTGGAGAGATCTCTTGTTGGAGGCCAAGGCCCACTTCGGGTCATCGTGTAACCCTAGTTAATTTTTTAGTCTTTGTGTTAATGTTTCGCCAATGTAAATCTAAAAGTAATAAAGGTAAAATATATTTAATTGCATTGTGTACCGATGAAATGGGCTGTCCAATTTACAGCCATTGTTAATCCGAACAGCTGTTGTTAGTTAAACAGTGTCCCAATATCAATTTCGTGTTTTAATCAAAATTTAATAACTCAACGCCCGAAATGACTGGATTCGCTTATTGTTCCATTCGAATGATGTTTTGCGATCCGAGCGGGTGTTATGAATCTAGTTTTTGTTATGTTTTGTTTTTATAGCTGTGACAGATCCATCATAGTTGAGACCATCTCTTTGTCATCATCTTGACTCCAGTCGAGGATATGCCTGACTATTCTATTTTTAGCAACGAGAAAAAATCCAAATAAGTGATTTAGTACCAAGTATTTCATGTGAAATATTTGTAATAAGTTTAAACTCAAATTTGAAACCAGAGTCGCTACATTTTTAAACATAATGTTGTTTTCACATTTTATTTTGATTATTATTTAAATATAGATACGAGGTTTCGCATTCAAAATGCTAAATTATATTCTCCCTTGCGGCTGTAATATGATGAAAATGAACTGACAAGCCTTCACATGTCAAAATACATGTACATCTTTTACACGATTCTCTCGAGATATTTCTTTAAGAATGTACAATAAATGGATTTAGATTATATTTTTACTTAGATTTAGATTTATATTTTTACTTAGATTTATAGACCTAGAATATCTTTTGGATTATCATTTGAAATATACTGTTATGTTTTAAGACTTTTGAACGAATTTTCAAACGCCACTAAATATAATCTATACTAATATTATAAAGAGAGAAACTTTGAATTTTTGTATTTTGTTTGTATTGAAATAACTCAAGAACTACCGGGCCGATTTAAAAAATTCTTTCACCATTAGAAAGCTACATTATCCCCTAATAACATAGGCTTATTTCCACGCGGACAAAGTCGCGCACAACAGCTAGTTTAATATAATTTAGTGGACCACTCGCGGCTGTTTTGCCTCAGATGATGATAATGATGACTCAAATATAATATTTAAGAGCGTCTTGCATGCTAAGTCCACGGTTAAATTTCAAATTCCACGGCGATCTTGTTAAATTTTGACGAAAATTATATTTTAAGCGATACTTAAATTTGAACATTCGGCCATTAAATTCCTTCAAGAAGCGAGACCACTGAAAGTCAGAAAACGCATTTGCCGTTCCTCTGGTGTTGCGTACTTCCGTTGATGATTTCTTCTTATAGATCCAACTGCTAGTTATCCTCCTTCTTTTATAATATATCTATTGTTGATCTTTACTAATATTATAAAGAGAGAAACTTTGTATTTTTGAATTTTTGTATTTTTGTTTGTATTGAAATAACTCAAGAACTACTGGACCGATTTCAAAAATTCTTTCACCGTTAGAAAGCTACATTATCCCCGAGTAACATAGATTATATTATTTAATTCCACGCGGACGAAGTCGCGCAGAACAGCTAGTATAAAATAACATTAATAAGCATAAATTGAGAATTTAAAGTTTAATGTTATTTAAATCCCGTCAGACGAAGTATTACGTATACAAACTTCGAACTTTGTTGTGCTTTGAAAAGTCTTTCATGAATAATGTAAAAGGTCGTCAAGCAGCCCGTCCAGACTAACGTGTAATTTTAGCTTCCTAAGCCCGTCTGTATCGAACGGTATGACATTTTAGATATATAGAAAACCCGCTGTTATACGCCCGAATGTTCAAACGCCACTCAATTTATAAGAGCGTCTTACATGTTAAGTCCACAGTTAAACAACAAATTTTGCGGCGATCACGTTTAAGTTTGACGCCACTTAGATTTTAAGCGCTTACGTAACGAAGTGTTTAAGTGGCGCTTAAACATACGGCCGTAACTCTGTCAGTATTAAATCAGCGTTTTGGAGCTCACTGCGGAACATAACTAGACAATTAAAACGTAATCTATAAATATCAATATTATAAAGAGGATTTTTTATAAGTAATCATTGACTTGATAACCTCCTTCTGTTGGAAGTCGGTTAAAAACTTACTAACTAAGGTGACACGATAGCCCGAAGTGGGCTTGGCCTCCGACAAGAAATCACTGCAAACTTGGCGATACCGCACACTCCCAACCCAATCAGACGTAGACATAAGGGAGCTTCCCTTATGTCTTTTTAGAATTTTTAGATTTTTGTATTTTTGATTGTATTGAAATAACTCAAAAACAATATTATCATCGAGTGAAGGCAAAATTTTTATTAATTGCACGAAGACAAAGTCATGATTAGAAGCTATTATTAGAATATAGATATTGAGACAATAATACAAAACTAGAAACATAAATCGAAATAACAGACAGAAATTTAAATTTTATATCATTTTTATGAATAGTTTACGACATGATTCGGAAAAGTAATGTAATAAAAGTCACGTACGACAAAAATATCGTCGCTTTTATATTATTGCTCGTTGAATTGCGACGTTTTATTCTAAAATCAATTTGTAAACTGTTTGTTCGAATAAAAATCATATTGTCTCTTTGTGTCGAAAACATTTACATAGTTCAAATGTAACGCTTCAATAGTTTTAACGTTTTTGAACGATGGATAAAATACAGTAATAAAATGCATCATTACGTTATATAATAGTTCGTTATACTTAGTGCGCACGGCGTGAAGTCGTTGGATGCTGAAGGCTGAGAACACCATTCTGTGGAAGGCATTGGAGAAAGTCTATGTCCAGCAGTGAGCAGAGAAAGGCTGATGATGATGATATGATAGTTCATTGATTTCTATCTTGTACAAAAAAATTACAATCATTTGTAATTTTATAAAATACGTTTTAATAATGGGAAAATGGCCAAAATCATTTATTTTTCTATATTTTGATTTATATGATCTTATCAAGTACGTTCTTCTACTTCCACCTGGATCAGCGAGAGTCCAAGGCACCGCGATGTTTGTCTCGCTTGTAGAGGTTTCTCTCTAATCCGAGTTTCTCGCTTATGGAGGTAGCTCCTAGGAACCAGAGAATGAATCTCGCTTATAGAGGTTTCTCGCTTATCCAGGTTTGAATGTATAACATTAGTCTAGGTTAAGTGTGTTTGTTGGTTACAAACGAATGTAATAGCCAAATACTGAACAGTCATTTAAATATGTAAGAGTGTCTTAAATTGTTAAATACGCAACAACAAATTTCATACAAATTTTGACGTCTGTTAGATTGTAAGATTCGTTTCACTATTCGGTCGTAAAGCCGGCTACAGTCATTCTGTTTTAACTGTACCGTTTGCGCAGTCAAAACTGACGTGACGTGACAAAACTGAGCACTGTACAGACTTTGGAGTTCAAACTGACGTGTGTACGTCTACTAAAAGAGAAGACAAAAGAGACTAACCTATGGCTTCATTAGACCGATGTTACGCAAAAAACGGCTTTACCGAAGCAAAAACTCCGGTTTTATCGCGAACTCGATCTAATGAACACCTAGGGTAACTGTGGGAGTTACGTCTGTAACATGTATTACACTAATCGATAACACCGATCGCCGCTAGGTGTCGCTATTATGACAAGTGAGCTGGCGTGTTTGCTACGTGTTTGACCTAAATAGGTAATACGATTGCTCTCTCGGACAGCGCGTGTTAAACAGGCAAACATTTATTACCTAGTTATAGACTAGTTATAGAAATAAATGACACCAAATTGCTAGATAGCTCATTAGCTGCCTTGATATTGTCAAAAAAGGGTCATTTTTTCATTTTAATTTTTTTTAATACAAAGTTGCAAACGAGCAAGAGGCCACCAGGATTTGCTGAACAATAGAAGCGACCCCTGACATCAGCAATTGCATCTGCATTGACATCTGCAATTGCAGATGCGTTGCCTACCCTTAATCTACGGAGGAGACGCACAGCAAGAGGATAATAACTCTTCTTATGCGTAAGGAAATGATACGAAGAGAAAGTGACCTTAAATAGGTCTCCGGCATCACACCTATCAGACGAGACACGGAATAGCTTCCATTTGACGCGTGTCTTCTGTGTGGTTGTGGTATTTCACGGGGCGAGCCGGACAATTCGTGCGATGATGTTCAAGCGGGCTCTACCACTATTCTATGCCTAAATAGGTTTTTTGTACCTGACAAAATTACTCCTCTTAGCAGCGCCTCTCCCATCGGGTCAGAAAACTTTGTCGCACTATACTCGTACATACGAGTATGATAGAAAAAATCAAAGTGAATTCAGAAATATCAGGTTTTTTCAATTTAATAAAATTAAAGCTGAAATATATGAAATAGTTTTTAAAATTCTTTGACTTATCCAAAATCTACTTACGTCTTTGAAAATTACGATCAAAGATCAGATTAAAAATATTTCATGTGTAAAATTTCAATTTTAGATGAAATGTCTGCAGTTTATTATTTAAAGCAACAAGTCATTAAACTTAAAGTTCAATGAAATCTATAAAGTAATATAAAAATTCATCGTTTTGTTTATGATTAACTTTTGCACCGGACATAAAGGTTAGTTTTTGACCCATGATGGGCTCCGTTTTCCGCAACTCCACGACTAGCCCGTATTTAGCGTGAATACACTTGTCTTTGAATTTCTTCGCCGATATGTGCAGGTTGCATCACGATGTTTTCCTTCATCTAAGAGCGTCGGTAAATACGTATACATAAAAATGGATAATCGTAAAACACATTGGTACATTGCGGGATTCGAACTCGGGACCTGCAGTTTACAAGTCAAGAGCCAAAACCCTGAGCCACCGATGCTCTAAAAAAATAGGAAATAGCCTACGTATTCTTCAAGACTACGTTCTATAGTAAGCCAAATTGTAATTAGAGTCGAGATCCGTTCTTCCGTTTTTTTATAAGAAAAGGGGCAAACGAGCAGCGGGAACACCGAGGCGATCAACGACGCCCATGGACATCTGCAATACCAGAGGAACCACAGATGCGTTGCCGGCCTTTTAGGAGGTAATACGCTCGCTTCTTGAAGGTCCCGCGTTTTGAAGATACCTTGTAACAAATATCCATCTATAAAATATTATAGATGGATGGATAGATGGATTAAATAGCTAATAAGCTATTTAAATACTTAATATTAATAAAATCTTACTTCATGTAATATTAATAACCAAGACGAACTCAATAATAGATCAACCAGCTTATTTAAAAATCTTTTTTTAAAATGTGGGAAACAAAGCTGTTACGAGAAACAAAACTATTAAGCAAGACCTAAAGCAGGTGTGAGTTGAGTTTGAAATATTACTTGCGATATATTTAAAGCTTAACACTGCTGGGTTAGTTTCACTCAGTTTATTTATTGTATTTCTTTTTCTCCTGTATTATTTGAAATAGCCATATCACTAAATAGCCATTTGTGTCGGTGGCTTAGAGATATAGCTCTCTGACTAGCAGGTCCCGAGTGCGAATCCCGCCATGTACCGATGTGTTTTTTGATTTTCTTATGTACATTTTTACCTGACATTCTTACGCCGTTATGTGCAGGTTACATTGTGATGTAACCTGTACATATCGGCGAATAAATTCAAAGATATGTGTGAAGTCGACCAACACGCACTTGGCCAGCGTGACGTATGGCCTAGTCACCTTTTTAAATAGGCTTCGCACCCCTCGGTGGGAACGCAAAGTGATGATGATGTGACCAAATTAGGTATCCCTGTTAAATTATGTATTAGTGATATAATGATATAATCAGGAATCTCTAACACATCATCATAATGTGCAAACATTTCTATTTCGAAATATTAATTCAATATTATTTATAGCTCTTTTGCATATAAATATGATTTACATTTGTTAATTTCATGTCAGTTTACACCATTATTGAGGCTAAAGGTATTTCAGATACGTAGTAAATTAACAAAGGCATTTGCTATTTAACAGACTTAACAAAGCAACAAAGGGGAGAGAGATAAAATATTTTATCATGATATGCTTTTGTTGATTCAAATATGAAAGGAAAATATTTATTATCAGTCGAACTCGCATGCTTTGTGTTAAACTCTAGAAAGGTATAATATATAAATTAGATGAATAGATAAATTAAATTAATATTATTAGATTTCGTATTTTTATAACTAGATGGCGATGTGCGACGTACGTGCGCACTATTGTTTTGTTATACCGTCTTAATCTGGTTGCGACCGAACAACCGACTAATTTACGAGATTTAGGCTAACACGAAGTTTAGGCTAAGCGTCATCAGCGCCCTGCCACCTCAAGCCCCGTGTAGCTGTAAATGCCTCTTCAAGGCAAACAGTGGCAAACTCAGTCACAAAAAAAATAGAAACCGACCAATTCTAACCTCGCCGTTTGTTGCCTTTTATGATCTTGACCTTCGGGTCTTTAGGTTTGGGGATCATGTACACTTTATAATATGTAAAAGTATTTACATACAAATTTTCATATCTATTAGTTAGTTTGGCCTTAAGTATTTGATTCAGAATTCGGCCTTAAAATCCTACATTGTATAAAACCAACCTCTTTTACTTCAGCAGCAAATAAGTTTTCTAAAAATGAAAGTTAGCATAAATGTTTTTTTTTTCATATGTTAATTCTGTTTTAATATTCTTTCCCCGTCTGAGACGCCTCGTGTTTATTCAAAAAGCGTCCGTGTACTTACAAAATTATTAATATCATAAGATTCTACATACGAGGAGAGTTTTTGAATCTTTTCTTCATAATTAAATACGTCTTCAATGTTTTATTAACATTTTGAAGTTGTCTCTTGTTCGTATGTTTTCATTATGTTTTGTGCTTAACGTATGGAATAAAATATCAAAAATTTTAATTAAACTTATTAAAATATGATCTATGGTGATTGTGTTAAAACATTATTGTTTCCTTTCAATTACTTATTTCTTTCAACAAGATATATAAAACATATTTTCCCAACGAAGTTCTCCGCGTCTTTAGTAGCATGTTAGAAAGAAAGTCATTCGTCTAAAATACATTCAAAAATAACTTTTATTTTACTTGCAACTTAAAGTCTCTTCTGATTTAATTAAGAAAAAGCTAGGTTTTATGCTAGCATCGCGAAAATGCACTTGGATAAATAAACAACGGAACGGAAAGGATTTCCAACCGAATTCATGCAAAATACTTTGTTACTAGTGGAATATTTTACAGTTACGGACGAAAATTTTATGCATCATTTTTTGTACATAAAACAAAGTAATCTGTACTAATATTATAAAGAGAGAAAATTTTGTATTTTTGTTTGTATTGAAATAACTCTAGAACTACTAGACCGATTTCAAAAATTCTTTCACCATTACAAAGCTACATTATCCCCGAGTAACATAAGCTACATAAGTTAATTCCGCGCGGATAAAGTCGCGCATAATAGCTAGTTTATAATACAATGAGGTTACACTTGCTGGTGATTAAATCCAAATATCTTGGTAACCAACGTAATGTGATGGTAAATATTTAGACAAAAAAGTTACATAGCAAATGCTGTAAAAATAATTCAAATATTTTTAGAAGCAATATAAAATTTTTCACAATTTTCTTTTTCAGCTGATCTGAAACGAGATAATCCGGTTTACACGGATAAGAGCGTGTCACGAACAAACAAGGTGACGATGGCAAGTGTTCTTTCCACAGAAATATAACAACATTGAAAATAATAACTGCGAACCTCAAAAACCAATTTCTTTACTTAAATGTAATAGAATAGCAAATAAAGCTTCTTTTTAATTAGGTGTTGCAGGTGTTCATTGGTGTCGGATCAACTAACTTCAATCCGCTGCTTGTTTGCCCACTTCTACTATAAAAAAATACAAATGTTGTTTCATTTTTGTTAGTTTATCCAAACAACACTATGCAGGTGTGTGGTGAATTAAATATGAGAACAATATCAAAAGCCGAATATCGAAATATTCAGTATTGATTTGCATTTAAATTTAAAATGTCACAGCGTAAGTGTGAATAATAGTATTGCGAATATATTCTCCATTGTTCCAGTAACCTCTTCGCATCTGTCCTAACAATGCGAGTCGGGATTCAATAGAAACTACTGATTTCATTACAAAGAAAAGGTTATTATAAGCAATTATTCAATCATACAGTACTTGTACTGTAGTATCTTACTTCTTACTTTATATTATAAACTAGCTACCCGCCCCGGCTTCGCACGGGTGCAAAACTAATACTGAATAAACTACAGAAAAACTGTGAACATTATATAACAGCCATAGTAACAATAATTGAACCAGTGTGAAACCGGGGCGGGGCGCTAGTTTATAATATTAAGTAAGAAGTAAGATAAACCTTCCTTATGAATTACTCTATCTATTGAAAAAAAACGCATCAAAAGCCGTTGCGCAGTTTTAAAGATTCAAGCATATATAGGGACAAACATAAAAAAGCGTTATTGTTTTATACTATGTA
>QDHC01001247.1:545671-557866 GCA_013186455.1 Papilio dardanus tibullus
ATTTGCACTCGTGCGAAGCCGGGGCGGGTGGCTAGTATTTTATAACTAAACATCGTAACAACACTATTTTGTACAATGTTTGTTACAAAAAGCCCGACTGATTGCCGCCTTGTAGAGGACGAACGCCTCACTCATCCAAATCAGTTCAGGGGGTTACCTACAGTACAACTGACAATGACGTTCGATATCTCACGAATGCCTATGTCAGTTTAAGCTAGTAAGCATGTATTTCATAGTTATTCCTATAGGTTTACAGCAAAAGCTTTTTTATATAATGTACGGAAAAGGCATTTAAAGTGGAGCTTCGCTATCCCTTGTCAGCGAAAGCTGAGTCTTTTAAGCTAAGCTCTTAATGTTATGACCCTTGTCAAGTTTCTTTTTGTTTCTGTACTTGTTTTATTTTTATTGGCTTAAAATCAATGACAATTAAAGTCAAGTCTGGATAAGCGATAACTGGATAAAAGAGAAATCTCAATAAGTGAGAATTATTTTCTGGTCTTGGCGAGCAAACTTCATTAGCGAATAACCTGATTAGAGACAAACCTTTATAAACGAGATAAATATCGCGGTCATTTGGACTTGCTTACCCAGATTCGACTGTAAACAGAAATATAGACTTAAACGTGGAAAATATATTCTTATCTCGTTTATTTAAAGATAATGAGCAGACAATAGGCAGAAATACGAGTAAGTTCTAGTGATTAACAACAGAGCAATGGTTGAAATTGTTTCAAACAACTTTAACACGCGATGTTCAACACTTAGTCACGGTCCATCTAAAGTGTTAAACTTTCAATGATTCCTATAACAAATAATGAAGTTAAATTAAAAATCAAACTCATAAAATGTCATTATATAAAATCAGAACAAAACTATTACGTACTTGATGGGAATGGAAAGTGGGTTTGGCGGGGAAGGCGACGCATAGAACGAGGAATTATCCTCTTGCTGTGCGTCTCCTCTGTAGAATAAGGTTAGGCAATGCATCTACATTTGCGGTCGTCTATGAGCAGTGGTCACTTCGCTATTTCAGCGAATCCAGAAGCCCCTTCCTCTTTTGCCAATTTATAAAAATAAAAAACTTATCTGAAAAGAACTTTTTGTATTCGGCAAAAAACTCAATAATAAAAAAAATTGCAACCATTTTTTTTATATTGGTATATTCTCGTATGATCAAATGGCGATATTCTTAAATAAGATTGAAGTATGTCTTATAAATAATTCAGTTCGTACTCTCATGTATAAATTCGCTTCGTATGATGGCTAATGCTTGATAAATTATTCCAAAAGAAATTCTTTGTTCTCATATTTTAACTGAGGCAATTACTTGACTTTCACAAAATATGAAAATTTAAACCTATAAGCAAAGATATATTTTACCATTAGAAAGCTACATTATCCCCGAGTAACATAGGCTATATTTTTCAATTGCACGTGGACGAAGTCGCAAACAACAACTAGTTACTATACTAGCTGTTATATTAATAAAACCTAACGTGTGAAATCTGCAATAGTAATTACAAAAACCGCGTAAAATGTTACTATTTTATGTGTAAGAAATGAAACGTTCAATTCACTCAAAAAAATCAATGACATTTCCATCAAAATCAACTTTACCATTTGATTAAAATACTTGGAACTATAAAAAGAACTTATCTGTATAGTAATTTTATGACAATATTTTTTATATAAAAAGAACTGGCGACGAATGCAAACGAGCGATTCAGCCAGACGCTTTGGGTTCATACAAAAAAAGAAAAAAAATCGAAAGAAGCGCTCTTTCAAAACTCACAAACACATTTCATTGAATCATATTGTATTTTCTGTTAAGACTTGCTTCATAAAGAAACAAATAAGAGATTTCTTTCTTTTGTAACTTTTAAAAGAATTTGTACTTTGTTTCGCTTTAAGAGGATTTACGG
Organism: Papilio dardanus tibullus; assembly: GCA_013186455.1. Lineage (NCBI taxonomy): Eukaryota > Metazoa > Arthropoda > Insecta > Lepidoptera > Papilionidae > Papilio > Papilio dardanus. The sequence continues at coordinate 547,594 of QDHC01001247.1, forward strand.
AATACGAAACAGAATATTATTAAATGGAAATCGAATGTGAAATTCGTTAATAACGTCCGACGCATGAATTATTTATTTAACAATCCCGAGATTATGTTACGTGCTTTTAAAACATTAGGTACTTTAATTAAAAATATCATTTTATACGTGTGTAACAAAACGTTCAAACATAATACGAAAGTTTCTGTCAGCTACAGCCCGTTAGTTACGTCAAGACAATCATAGATGCCGCCACATGTACTTTAGAACGCGATGGCGAGTGACGATTTGGTTTTAGTTAAATAGTCTTGATGTACATTGCTTAATAGACGAGGTTTAGGCTAAGCGCCATCAGCGCCCTGCCACCTCAAGCCCGGTGTAGCTGTAGATGCCTCCCTCAAGGCAAACAGTGGCAACTCAGTCACAAAAAAAAAATTGCTTAATAGACTTGATCTTATCTCTTCTGGTTCTTCAAATCTATGAGTTAGTATTTTGATTGTTGTATATACTGTGCCGAATTCAAAAAAAATCACCACTACATTTACAATGATATTTGGTCCGCGAGTAACATTGTTATATTTTAATTCCACGCAGATGAAGTCGCGAACAGCTGGTCTTTAAAAGAATACAATCTGTGCATTTTGTCATTCAATAAAATTGCTAAATTAAAAAAAATAACCACCTAAGAACATAAAATGTGCGTTCTAATTATTTCATTTTATCACAGATAATACATATAATTACTATACTAGTATAAAAATACTAAATATTTCATTTCTAGCTTTAGGCCAAATTATAAAATCGAATGTTTCTTTTTGATTATTATATCATCTTCTTTAATTTAAGGTTTTTAACCTTGTCACTGGAGTCCTTTCCAACCCTCTCTGTCCTGTGCCAACATCTTCACCTTCTGATACGACAAGACGTCCACTTTCTTTGTTATTTGGTCTATATAACTTGCTTATTTGCTTGCCCTCGGTTGCCTCGGTTAGATCGTAAAGGTCAGTAAATTAATGTCAATCGAATTTGTCGATAATACTTAAATTCCGACGCATTGAGCAATTAGGGATGAAACGACGCTTGACATTGACAGATAGCCCAACCTTGACAACTTGCTCATCCGTAACGCCACTGTTCCAAACGTTAACAATCGCTTTTAACTTCTGATTGATGTATTTACCTCGGATTATCTCTTGTTTTAGTACATATTGTTAAGTATGTCTTGGAAATAACCAATTTAATATTTACTAAAAATTATTGCAAGGCGTCATAGCGCGTCAGCATCTCTGATTACAAATCTTATCGTAGTAATGACGAAGTTAATTATCTTCCGAAACAAATTGTTAGGGCAATCGAGGTTATTGATATTTTACATTTTTTTTATTTATCATCCTTCATTTTATTATCCTTTATCACATTAAACTTTATCTATACTAATATTATAAAGAGGAAAACTGTGTATTTTTGTACGTATTGAAATAACTCAAGAACTACTTGGACAATTTCAACATTAGAAAGCTACATTATCCCCGAGTAACCATAGGTTATATTTTTTAATTCCACGCGGACAAAGTCAGGAACAACAGCTGGTAAATTATGAAAAATATAACAACTGACACATAAATTGTCCCATCGGATTAATAAAAAGCATATTCTTTTAAATAAAATTGACCTGACGTAAGTACAGTATCCATGTTTCATTATAAATTCAAGCGGCAAAGCACAAACATGGGATCAAAGCCGCAATTTATCCTTATCTGGTTTGTTATTACGAAAGTAATCAAGACACCGAAAATATCAAAATAAATCCGACAACTCAATCATTTTTTTCTTCAAATCTTAAAAAGAAGTTTAAATTACTTTTCTAATAACTTTTAAATACGTAAAACTTATTTAAACTATAACTTTGGATAGTCGTATCACATGTTTCTACCATAGATATTGTCTAAAGAGGTTTGACACCATTTATTAAAGGAGAAAAAAATATGTTTGATAAATGTAAATGTCAATTTTTTATGTGGTCTTCTTTCTGTTTCATTTTACAATACACTGTTTTTCCCGCAATTAAAGTTATTTTCATTTATATACGCAAACATTTGGTCCTTCGAGCCGGATTTATATAAAAAAGATGGAATCTGAGATATTAATAGAATTAAAAAGAAATTAGGCAAAATATTTTCAAATCGCAAATTAATTACGAGAAGTCCCCTAGAGAAAGAATCACAATACCGTACGTAGAAGCAAGATTACAAATTCAACAGTGGCAGAGCCAGCTTTAAGATCTTAGCACGAATTGGCTGGCTCGCCCGTTGAAATACCATGACCACATAGAAGACAGGCGTGAAATGGAAACAATTCCGTGTTTCGCCCGTCGAGCGTGGTGCCAGAGGCCTACTTTTATTTCACTTTTCCGTCCTATCCTTTTCCTATAAGGAAATGATGAGAAGGGGAAGTGGATGTGGCACGATAGGGAACGTGTTGCCGTTGAAATAACTCAAAAAGTACTAGCCCGATTTAAAAAAAAAATCACCATAATACTACGTTCAAGCTACGATACAACTGAGCAACATCGGCTACATTTTTTTTAATTCCGTGTTGCAAAGTCGCAAGCAACAGCTAGTAAAAGATAAAAAAATATATAATTTTATATAAAATATTAAGTATAAAGAATAACTTGAACAGCTTAGTGAACACAATTAAGTACCTGAAGTTAACTCGCTGTTGAAGTTTTAATGCCACAGATAATAAACTCCTTGTCTTCGAGTAAGGGAGCCGGGACTGATGAAAATCTACTAATTTCCTGATAAAACCTATATTTTATGAAATTTCGCATGTTTTTAAACATGTTGTACCTGGTTTGCCAGCTCCTAGCCTGGCATGGCCATGTTTAATTGCTCGTCGAAGTGGTCAATTTTTCGAGGCAAAACCCCTCATCGAATTTCCTGAAAATGTTGTCACCAATCGATAGAAGGAACCGGGAATATGACGCTAGGGTGGGAATGCCAGTCTTTTTCCTGGCAAGAGTAGGGTCTATTAAAGGGGTGACAAAAAAGGGGGCTAATGCCCTCATCGTATTTCCTGATGAAATTAGACTCAACATGTAGAGAAAAATGTGCCCAACACAACGGTATGGGGATGCCTTATCAAAACCTGGCCAGGATAATGGTTTACAGGGATTTCATGTTCAAAACTTAGCTAGTAATTCAATTAAACATAGCCATCAAGAAAACATGGGAAATTTCATAAAATATATGTTTTATCAAGAAAATATATCAGGGTATGTCCAGAGCTTTGTATCTTAGACCATTACTTGGCTTTTCATTTTTAATGTCGCCGTCTACTTGGTTTTAAAAAACAAGCAAAAGTCGGGTTTTAAACTCAAACACTCATAAAACAATAACATGCAAAATACATTTTCTCATTCAACATAATTATAAGAAAACTAACTGTTGCTCACGACTTAGTCCGGACGGAATACAAAATGTAGCCTATAGTAGCTTTCTAATAATGAAAGAAGTTTTGAAATCCGCCCAGTGGTTCTTGACTTACAAATACAAATAATTTATTGATAATATATTACACGTACTTTTAAAGAAAAAATAATTGAGTCAGGTTATTACAATATAACATATTATCTAACAAATTATATGAAAACAACATGGTACAAGTTGAGCTAAAAAAAATCTTCAACAGAATAAAAGGCTTTCTGTAGCAACCTTTATTTCAATACATACAAAAATACAAAGTTTCTCTCTTTATAATATCACAATCAATCTTGAATAAGCAAGAAACCTCTATGAGAGTCATTCTCTGGTCCCGACGAGCTACCTCTATAAGCGAGAAACTCGGATTAGAACCTGTATAAGCAAAACACATATAGCGCTCCCTTGAGCTCTCGAGTGTCCAGGTTCGACTGTAGTAGATGAGACCATTTCCTTTGAATGTTTCTGTGTTTCAGCAATAGAAACGCACAATGATACCTTTTTGCGTCTTTTAGATATGGGATAAATGATGAAGGAATAACGATATATCGGAATTATTTTATCGTATTTAATCGAATACCTATACAATATCTATATCTTGTTAAAAGTAAAAGAGAATTCGTTCATTAAGTTTTCGCTCGCATAGCTTTATTCAATTGAAAAGAAAACCTTTAATAAAATTAAATTTCGCTCAATCGGAATTACGTTTAACGAGTCTTAAGTTTAAAGGGCCTCATTAATGTAATTTTTTTTTCTAATCATTTAATTTCCAAGCTAATATTTTTAAAACTATCATGTCACATGTTCTCTGTTTAAGTTAGTAGTAGAAAATTACAAAGTAAAAAACCTTTATATTTACAGCCAATTTTGTGCCCTATAGTTTTTAATTGTTCTTATAAGTATCTGTTAAGTATGGTTTTAAACAATATTGAATGTCTCAAAAACTTCGTAGGCGGCGAACTTTCTCCATGAGACCAATAAAATTCCAACAAGTAAAAAATCGTGAGGTATCTAGCGTCTAGTTTAAATAAAATATAATTCATGAAATGATAGCATATAAATGAATATTTCATAAAATGAATCCTGTTTTAAATTCAGTTATCGGATAAGAGCGTAGGATGAAATTTCGCAGAAGCCGCAATTTTTAAATCGAGGACGTTTCAAGACGAATCTTTCGAAGCGAAATTCATCGAAATTGCGAGTAACGTTTCATTGAATGAGACATTTGAAGGATAATTTTTTCTTATAAATTAATATCTAACTCAAGTAAATTTGACAAGCGTTTTTTATACGAGTATTATAAAGTGGCAAACGAGCAAACGGCCACCTGGATTCGCTGAAATAGCGAAGCAACCGCTGCCAATAAACATCTGCAATTGCAAATGCGTTGCCGTATCAACGGAGAAGGGGATGTACAGCAAGAGGATAATTATTCCCTTAGGTCCTCAGCCCCGCCATATCACTTCCCCTTCCTATCAATCGTTATGGGTAAAGTAAAAAAACATTATAAATAGGTACCGTTAGTAAGTCAGATTTCGGTACCGACTAGTGCGTGACGTAAATCAAACGCATGATTTTTTAATCATCACTTTATCACAAAATAATTATTATCTGTAAAACTTTTGTCAATGTTCAATTGAACAATTATTTAAGCGAGGTTACACACAAATTGCTAACAATTTCAAAAATCACGGAAGGCACTGCGAAAATTTTATTCCACTGGGCTTACCCAACATGCTTTTCGACTTGCTTAATCGACAAATTTGTATGGAACTGACATTCGTATTCAAAATATCACGTGATCACTCGTTAGCGAATCGAAAATAGCTACTCAACGTACACGTCATTCTATTCCGTCAAACGATTCGACAATTTAGCGAACGTCAGTCATACAACATTTTAAAATTGTTATCCAAGTGCATATAGATTAGAAAGAAGTAGATCAGACATGACATACTCGTATGTCAAACTGACAGCGACTGTGACACATTTATACGAAATTACGTAAAGTGACAAAGACAGTGACATAGATCTTTGGTCCCTTTCTCCGTATGCGATTTTGTTTGTTTGGGTCCAGAACCAAGACCCAAACAAATGTGACATATCATATCGTATTGTGGCGCTCCAAGCGTATTTTTGAGGAACTAACTTTTCATACGTCCCAGGCAAAGGCTTGAGACATGATGTTATTGGTTTAAAGCCGTAAAGTGATGCACCCACAACAGACGTATGACATAGTCTAAGGCATGTTTTGTCCCTCAACCGTATATGCTAACACCACTTCTATACCTTTCTCTTTCTACGTCCAAGTGGCACATTTTGACAGGCGATATCGCTAGTTATCGATTGTTACGAGTATGACATTATTAATTATAATGTAATGTAATAGGATTATAATCATCATCCTCTGCGTCATCTATCCCAAATTTCACCAAAATCCGTTAGCCGTTTCGGAGATACTTTTAATCAAACATTCCCCCAACCATCGAATTTTTGCAAATATTAGTTATATTTTAGTAGCTTATGATAACAACACAAACACACAACCTCTCCCACTCACAAAAGAAAGCCAAGGCACTACAATATTGTTGTTTATTGAAGCAATTCCATACATACTCTATAGTAATATTAGAATGAGGAAAGGTTTTAATTTTTATATTTATTGTGAAATAACTCAAAAACTAATCGGAATGATTTCAAAAACTCTGTCTGAAGCTACTTTATCACTGAGTAACATTGTTTATATATTTTTAATTCCGCACGGACGAAGCTGCGAGCTACAGCTAGTTTATAATAAAGTAAAGGTTAAACTGCGCAATATAACAAACATGCACACATTGTATAAATTCCTTCATGGGCTTTAATTACTTTTGGGATGTTTTCCAGGTAATAAAAATGATAAATTGTTAATTAACCCGAAAACATATTACGTGAATAAGGGAAAAAGGTTACACTATTACATACTTGAACAACAAGATACGACCAAAAACTAAAATTATAGATGCATTGAGACAAGCACTAACATTCAAGTGCCTTATCCCAAAGCTGTACAACTCAGTAAACTGGCTTAGACCTAATGAAAAGCAATCTAGAAACGCTGTAAAAATAGTAGGAAGACCAAAACAACGTTTGGAAGACGACATAATACAAGTTGTGGGAAGAGACTGGATCGAACAGGGAAAAGATAGGGACGAGTGGAAAAGGCCTATACCCTTAAAGGGGTCCCAAAAAAAATCCAGTCGGGAAATTGCCGGCCAAAGATTATGCGTTTCGTGACTTAGGCGTTCGCTGGGACTGGTACCAGGCCTAGTGAATATATGTCTAGAGTCATGAAGCGCGTAGACTTCTGGAAACAAAAAGTGTTCGCATGGCCTAATCGCGTAAGAAGGTACATTGAAAGATCTGAGAGATTTCTTCAAAATCGCATGTTCCACAGAGATCACAAGTGTGCATACGGTGTCTGGGACCAACCACAATGTCGGAGGGTAGATTTGCAACAACTGAATTCTGCTGCTACTAATGCAGAATTCAGTCAGTATCTGAGATATTCAGAGCAGTATCTGATCGGTGCCAGTTGATCACACTGAAGGATGAATGTTGTCAGACGCGCATGCGAATCTGTCACCGAAATGGAACCATTAGTCATCACTGGTTCCGACATGAGTGCTGCGGTCTGGTTTGGTCCCAGGAAAAGTTTTGGACCGGAGGGACTGCAGAACTTTTGGCTCAAATGGTTCCGCAGTTCGTATGAGCGCCTAGCAGCCCAATTTTAAGTAGCAATTGACTCAGGCACGCTACCGGGTTTTATGACACCTGGTATCAACAATCTGATCTATTAATCTAGAAGTACTATGGATCCGTCTGTAAGCTCCTTACATCTTTGATTCTGAGAATCAAAATTGAAGCACATATTTGCGCATATAAGCTTTTGGTCACAACTCAGAATGGATGTAAGGATGTGTCCCGTGGTACCAAAGATTGCTTCCTCATTGATATGGCTATTTCTCAACAGGTAAGACAAAGTAAAAAGAACAGTTCTGGGCCTGGATTGAATAGAAAGGTTCGTCGATTTCTCAGCATATCGGATGCATCATCCAAGTGCGTCTGTAATGAGGTTCTACATCTCGCGGAAGAAGAGAGGTCGTGGCTATTTAAATGCCAAGAACCTCCATAAAAACGATAATAATGATATACCTATATGAATATGAATAAGTATCGCAAAATATTATTTAAATGTATGAAGAATCAAGTTTACTCTGGTAGAATAAATACAAATTAATTCATCTTACATACTATTAAAAATAACAGTTAAAAACTTTTTTGCATCATATTTAGGGGAACCTCTGGTCAGAATTTAGTATTTTCTTACCGATGTCACGCAAAAAAGGACCTTATGCCGAAGTAAAATCTCCGTTTTTATCGGAATCTCGGTCTTATGAAGCCATGGGGTTAAAGATTTACAGTATTAGAATGTAATGTAGTACTTATTCTACATAAGCCCGATATATTTCCGCATAGAAGCGAACGCTTTTAAAGCGGCCACTCTGTAACTGAAATATATGCACCATTAACTAAAGCGCACTTTCAACCGTTCCAACTATTTTAAAATACCAAGTAGGAAATAAATAAAATACATATTTGATAATTTATTTTAAAGCCTTAGGTAACACCTAAAGTTACATAATAAGCAAAAATTAACATGAGGTCCAGAGGGTTACGTAAATTATTTTTCGATTGGCGATATCTCTGATGGAATCGACAATGAAGTTTGATATCTCAAATGTAACAAGCACATGACTTAACGAATGTCATTGTCAGTTTCATACATTTTTGTTGATTCTATTAGCGATATCGACAATCGAATGATACTTTGGATAACCTCCCAGGTCCATCTTTACGCAGTCTATTTCTTTAAAATGGAATTCATTTAAGAAAAAAACGGAGTTTTTCCTAAACGCATTTACTCCTTTTCTCGTAGTCATAAAAAGTGATTATAAGATCTCGTTTAATTATTTTAAGCGTATTTAATAATAAATCTTTATAATCAATATTGAATAAAAAAGCTCCGAATAAAAATCAAGTACCTATTACATTGCAAATCACTCCAGGAAATTACTCTAATTTTAGTCGCCGACGTCCCTTAATAGAAAAATGAAGTGGAAATCTCGAGACGCGACAAAAAATTTATTAATAACAAAATAGCTTTATAACAATTTAAATGTAAATAAGGATAACTGTATAAATTATAAGTTTAAATTAAATCTAGTTAAATGTAACATTTCGTGTGAAGATCGGAGAGTATATCATAATTTCCCTCGAGCCAACCCTAACATAAAGCCTGTAATTAGTTTTCGGGCTTAAATGTAAAATCAAATCACGCGCCTACGAAATGTCAAATGTGATTTTGCTTGTTGCAATATGACAGGCGTTTTTAATATTTTTTTAATTAAAATATCAATGTACAAAACACTTGTATGAAGGCGTATTGTTATCAATGTCGTTTTAGCTTAAGGACACAGTTATGTTTTAAAATGGTTTATTTCGTTACAATAAAAAACTGTGTTATTATTGTGTCAAAGAAATGTACAAACTTTAACTTATGTAATACTAGCGACCCGCCCCAGCTTCGCACGGGTGCAAATCGGTATAATGCTGATACTAAATACTGCGGCGTTTTCAATGTAAGCGCTAAAAATATGTTACTCTACTATATTGTGAATGTATTATACATAAAAAACCTTCCTTAATAATCACTCTATCTTTTAAAAAAAGCCACATCAAAATCCGTTTCGCAGTTTTAAAGATTCAAGCATATATAGGGACAAACATAAAAAAGCGTTATTGTTTTATACTATGTAAGGGTAAGGATAAGAATTATAAATGCGATTAGTTAGATAGATAAACGGTTGGATGATGGATGGAGAGATGTAAGAATGTATCTGCAGAACGGCTATAGAACAGTCTGGAAGAACACATCGTAAGCTACTCGTTAAGTTTTTTCAAATTCCGCGCGGACCAAGTCGCTCGCAAAAACAAAAACATATGTATCGTATCATATTATTATTATTTACTATACGTAATAATTAATCTTCTTAATCGAGGAATTTGTGAAAATTTCCCTTGTTTATCTTCATTTAATTCATAATTATCAAGTAAGAACTTGTCATTATCATTATTGGATAAATAAAAAAAAGATTTGAATCGAATGCTATTAATTTGTACCCGGTACAACGATCGGAGATTGTTAAAACGATACTGTCAAATATTTTGTAGATTAAATGCTGATTAGATAAATCGCCGAGTTGGGTCCAAACCTGATAAAAGATAATATGTAATTACAAAATGTAAATTAGTTTTATCTTTGAGCCGTTTATTTAAATACTAATCAGTGTGATTTGTGACGATTTCAGTATTCGCAGGGGCACTTTTTAACACGCGTTCAATAAAACAATGAGCGATTACAATGCGATGCTATATGAATAACATGACCATTTATTTTTTGCTCAAAACGGGACAGCTATAATATTCAGGAACTAGAAGGGGAGGGGTTGTTAGCCGTGATCAAAATTTTCATTTTCAAACAGGGCGAAAGAAAAAAATTGTCAACAAAGCGCGAGCGATGAAGTCTTTGACACTCTAGTGCTCTCAGTTGTTGTCGCGTTGTTCCGGGGATACCGAGACACATGACTGGAAAACGAGACAGTCCCGTCCAAAACGGGACGTGTGTTCACGTTATGTATGAAAATACATTGAAAACTTTATATATTTATAAAGAAAAAAAAACCGCCTTCCAAAACGCAAAAACATATTCA
>QDHC01001247.1:580939-597330 GCA_013186455.1 Papilio dardanus tibullus
GGATAAAAATCACGCAGAAAAGATAGAAATTATGGGTATTTATCCATTTTGAGTTTTTATCCGGATAAAATCCTACACACAGGTCTTCTATTGTCTTTCTCTACGAATTTAGTTAAGGACTTACATTTTTGGTGGGAGTGGCGGATAGTTATATCTGTTATTTTTTGGTAATTGTTAGCACTTTTAAATCAGATTTTCGTATTCGTATTACGATACGAGTCCAGTTGGCCAATGTTAATCACTAATTTTCCGTTCCGTGGGAGTGAATCCAAATAGACGTTATAAATTTATGTTTTGTTTATATTAAAAGTTTTAGGGATCAATATCAACATTTTAACCCTTTATTAGTTACATGTAGCAAAGTTTTAAGTTTAACAAAATGTTTGTGAATAATTATACTTTAACATACTAAACATAATGCTTGTTTTTTTTTATTTAGCATAAAGGTTATTTTCTTAGACAGGTAAAAAATATTTAACATTTTCTGGGACTTACTCCTGGTATAATTGAAAACATAAAAACTTTTTTATGTTTTTGATTTTTTATGTGCAATAAAACCATCAAAGTACTTTGAAAAGTAAATCCCTAGTAGGTTTGGTAGAATCGTTAAGACTTTATACTTTACGACATAATCTGCTTATCAAATTTTGCCTTTTGTGTAATTTACATTTCAAATATAAGTAAATTTACAAGTTTTCTTCCATATTTAAATAAACAATTATTTTAAAAAGCAATTATGAACTGTAATAAATAAAAAAAACAACCTGTGAGTCTGAGATGTGGAAATAATTTTTTTTCTTTCACAGAATCAGATATTTCTGAAATCACAAATATCAGAAATAAATTCAAATCAGAATATTACTTGTTGCCAGGCAAAAAAATACTACATTTGGTAGTCTTGGCAGTAAGTACCTATAGTTCGAGCAACATGGTGACTGTCGACACTAAAATCTTCATTTATTTTAATAATAAATTGAAGTCACGGATAAAAAGAGCTCGATTCCATTTTCTACGTCCGTGACTGCAATAAGAAAATGCGTACAATTTACATGTTGCGTACAACGTTTGACCTCACGTATTTTACAAAATTAAGTTAAAGTGGAAAAACTAAATTGAATTTTCCTACAAGATTATATCATTCATTCTAATCGTACTGTAAAGAAAAACAACGCATTAAAATCAGCACATATCTGCGATGAAATTCAAAGTTGTCAACCAATGCTATGCCGGCGTGGTTAACTAAAGTTTAGTCACTTCTTGGGTGGAGCCCCGAAAGTCGGGACATCTAAGAGTCAAAATCCGTCAATCCGTTTAGTTTAGAGGTCACAAAGACCAAATAGGATAACTGAACCGGTGGGTATAAATCAGCTCACTAGCGCCCGCTGTCAATGTCATAAAAGTGTCACAAGATCTATACCCGACGTGATATTTTTCCTTTTCTTTCCTATTTTACATCTTATTCTTTATATATTTTCTGAAATTATCGCGATAGCAGCAACTCTCACCATGCCAGAGATCCTTGTTAATTTATACTTGTGAGAAATATTACCCTACTATCAGTCGGGCAAAAATATATCTTTGTCTGCAAATGAATAGCCTCTTTTCGTGGTAATTATAAGTATACAGTTACAAAGTTCTTTTGTTTAGAACTTTCTACATAACTTCAGGGCTTGACTTACCAAGTTAATTTAAAGTTAAGGTTATAGTAGCTCGGCATCAAGTTGAAAAGTTACAGAGTTGAGAGAAGAGGTAAGTAAGATAAACAATTCTCTAGTATTTTCGAAGTAAAGAGGAGATTGTTTATAGTAGGAATACTGGAACGTTGGAAGACTGTAGTCCTTGGGGTATATTATGGCTTAACCATCACAACACCACGTATATAATCGTATCCACTACGCGCACCACATCTTGTACCAAGTGAAGTCTGTCACCACTGACACATGCCGTGATGCCCGAGGCACCCAGAGACAACACAGAGACAGACCATAGTCAATACACCACAAGTACTATGATATTTCCTGGACTTCAACAATTCTTCATAGCGTAAACGGTTAGACGGTCTTTTGTCCTATATTATAAAGTCGACATCTCTGTCAAAATCAAATTAATTTATGCATAAAATAGAGATTTATTCACTATAGTTTCACCAAAATCATCATAAAAAAGTTTCTCCAGTAGCAAAATACTAGCTTTTATAATAGGTCTTTATTCTATTTATTTCTATAATCACCTCCATAACTGAACTAAAAACAAAACAACAAAAAGGAAAATAGTGAAATGCAATAAAAAGAACATAATTCATACGAAAGCCTGCCGCTGACACTAACGTACGCGTGAGAAATAAACGCAGCTTAATATTATTTTTCTAATATAAATAACGATTTATCGAAATCACACCAATTAATAGCACTGACCGCATAAGCCAATGGTTTCTTGTTGTTTTTAAATTGATCCAATTATTTTGTCAAATATGTACTAAAAGTAGTACCGACGACAATGATTTTTATACCACAGAACCGTGAAGTCATATAAATCAAACGAAAAAAGTTTTTCGCAACACACACACGCATTTTTTATTTATCTTACACTTCAATACATCCACAAGCGGTTAGAAAAAGATAGCATAATTAAAACTGAAGCATCATAAAAGAGACAGCTTCAAAAACACTTCCATTATTAGCAAGTGACACTTACAAAGGGATCGTTTCGGTCTGTTGTAATTGTAAGAAAGGAAGTTCCATTATATTTTCACATAATTAATAATTGTTTATTAAAAACCTTTTAATTTAAAACATAACCCCAAAGTGTTTTATTGCAATTTTCAGGATCGTTTCGAATCAATGAATCAATCAGTTAATAGTTAAAAATGTATGTCAAATAATTTAATTTAATTATTTTAATTTTGATCATTTATCACGACATTGATTAATCCCCGGCTACGTAATATCGTAACATTTTAGGATTAATTTTCGTTTACTGATACGATGGAAAATTTGCGACGTTTACAAGATAAGATTAAAATCTGCGCATTTAACATTCAACGCAAAAAAAATATTTCAAAATTTTGTAATCTGGAGTTGGACACAAGAATTCTATTCTTCAAGACGTGCCAAATCAAATGTCGAGTCCTAGGCATATGTCAGTCTGTTTATGGCATTGAAGGCCTCTGTCCAAATATGGACTGATACAAGGATGATGTAGTGCGCTAAGAATCTAAATTTAACTAAGTATAAAAATATTAGCCGTGATCATAATAATACAAAATAAAATACGAATTACTTGATAAATGTAACATTGATAATACAAATTACAGTTGTAGTTTATCCTAATAAAAATTGTACGTAAACCTTCTGTGCATGGACTGCTTTAAGAAATCGCAAATCAAGCGACATATGACCGACATTACCGTCAACTCTGTGGTCTGTGCTTACCTGTCTGAGGTATTCGTGTAAAGAAAATCTTAAAGTGTAAATAATTAATAAGATTATGATAAAAACTTTAATCTGCACGTAAAAACTAATACCAATGGATATTAGATAATTTCGTTATCAAAGTCGCATTAAAATCATGCTAGCAAGTTATTATTTAAAGATTAAACGATAAAGTTTTAGAAACAATAGACTTAGGTCTTAAAGTAATAAAAATCAAAGCATCAATGATTTACAATACCAAATTAATCTTAAATCATATAAATATTATTGTATTTCATTTATTAAACATGTTAGATACGGCGCCTGATAGCAGAGATGATTTCAAAAACTGATTCTGTGTTAAAATTCAACATCAGTAGGAAAGGTTACTACTAGAATAGAACATTTATAGAGTTAAGTTTAACCTTGTACTTTATTTTTTTTAGTTTATTTTTGTTTTCTTTATGCACAAAATAAATAAATAAATAAACGCTTTAATATGTCTAAACAACTAAGGTATTGGCTAATATATGTGAAAGATGTAAATATAACTTCAATTGAGAACTAAGCATTTGGTCTCACCCACTGTTTACGTCACATTCAGACACAACAGAGTTGAGATATGCTTATTATCTTATAGATTACTTCGTGACGTTTTCTGAAGCCCCTAGAAGCATATCACTGTGACGTTTGGTCATGTGATCTTCATGAATTTTCACTGTCTAAAGACCGGAAAAGATACTGTTAGACTAGGATCTCATAAGCCTTGTAGAGCTTCATAGGTAGAATCTGTGCTAAATTGTAATTGTAAAAAAAACGAAATAACCAATAGGTATTTTACTAGAAATGGACCATATGAAAGCAGAGATAGAGTAGCAGCATGGATAGTGGAGCATATCATGTAGAGTAATCTCCTTAATTTAGAAATTATAAAGGCGACTTATATTGAAGAGATACTAATAAACTCACGGCTGCTCTTTTGGCAGAACCTCTAGATGTTTATAATTACTAAAAAAAACGTGTTTTCTAAGATATCTTTGTAAACTTCAAATTTGTATGAATCAGTATTGTATCAATGCAATAATATGATTATTTATTATCTATTACTTCCTGTAGAGATAACTTAATCAAATAACTTGCGATTTGTATGTAAATTTTTAATAAGTATGTGATTTTATGGTAAAACAGCTAAAAATATGGTGTCTAATTTGAATAGAAACAAAGCAACATTTCTCTGTTCAAGTTTGTAGTATATTGCAATCAATAGCCACAATTCTTAGAAAAATACGAGGAAGGGATGTTCGTTAGCAAAAATTCTAGACTTGACGTTTTCCTATTTTATTACAAGAAAAGCAAAATGTTGCGTTAAACAAATTATCTTGATGAACAAGAAATAATCCAATATAATTTTACACGGTTTTTCCAGAAGATATTTCTCTTTTTGAAATCAATTATCTGAAATTAATTAAGATAAAACCCCTACAGCGCGATAATGGAGATTTTTAAACGATAATGAAACAAAATAAATACTCCTGATCTGAAACTAACCGCTATTACATTAACTATGAAGCTCTTAGTGATTGTTTTCGCTCTTTTCGCGGGTAAGTCGCTAATAAATAAATCGTTATCATCACCTTCAAAGAATGAACTTCTTTCAATGTCTTTTCTTTCAACATTTTCTACCGATCTTTATCCCGTTCCCGAATTAATGTCTTTCGTCATTTCAGAACTTTATTAATGGAAGTAAAGTATTTAAAACGTTTTAACGATGCACGATTGTAAATAACATAATTAACATAAAAGCACAAACAAATAACACTTCTCTCTAAATCTATGACCTAAATATGATTTTAATATATTTCCAGCATGCAACAGTGCACCATTTGACTTCATCCCAGGTGACAATAGTCACTATGTAGAGGGTGAAAGTCGGTACATCTGGATACCCGATGGAGAGGGAGTACCCCACCTGGTAGATCTGGAGGAACCAGTCGATGCAGATGTCTTAAATGGTAGAAATGGCGCAAATAACCAATACTGGCTATTCACAAGGTTTTTAAACATAATATTTTCAACTCAACGAAACGTTACATTTGAACAAATTTGTTTGATTTTTATGTTATTATGTTTTAATTTTCCAGGCGCAATCCTAACAATCACCAACTTCTTGTTAATGGCAATGCTAACTCCGTGAGTAACTCAAACTATGACCGAAACCGTCCTCTAAAGGTCGTCGTCCACGGATGGAACAGTAACGGAAACTCAAATATAAACCCTACAATTACTTCAGCTTTCTTAGCCGTCGAAGATTGTAATGTAATTGTCGTCGACTGGCGGGATCTTGCCAATAGGAACTATATCACTGCTGCAAACGGAGTACCCGGTGTTGGACAGCTCCTCGGCAACTTCTTGGTTTGGCTCATTAACACGGCGGGTGGCAACTGGAACAACGTTCACTTGGTCGGCTTCAGTTTGGGTGCCCATATCGTAGGTAACGCCGGCCGCACCGCCGGCGGCAGGCCTAGACGTGTTACAGGTTGGTGTTTAAGTAGTTTATTTAAAAGTGTGCATTAAATCATTTTCATAACTGCTATTGATGTTGAAAAAACTACAAATATTTTAATTTTCATAGCAGTTATCTTGTTCCACATATTTGGTACCTACTAAGTTTTTAATCTTCTAAGTGACTTTTACATGAAATTTTTCGTCAACAGTCGTCTTATTTTAATGTCTCATAAAAATGTTCATTTTATCAGGTCTTGATCCTGCCGGTCCCAGATGGGGCGGTAACTCAGACGCCCTGAATCGCAACGCTGGTGGTTACGTTGAATGCATTCATACCGATGGTGGACTCTTGGGTATCTTCGACCCGATAGGTGACACAGATTTCTATCCCAATGGTGGCCGGAACGCTCAGCCGGGATGCTGGGTCAGCACTTGCTCTCACAGCCGTGCATACGATCTCTTCGCTTCGACAGTACGAACTAATCACTTGGTTGGAAGGCGATGCAACAATTTAAATGAGGCCAGAAATGTACAATGCGCTGGTGCCACTCTTAACATGGGCAATAGAATTTTAAATAAATCTGGGTATGTTACATGTTATATTACATTTTTTCTCGATAATAAATGTGCACGTTGACTTAATTCATTCTACCTTAGCCATTGGATCCATAAATTAAAAGATTTTATGTTACAGATCTGGTCTTTATGGTCTCCGAACTGGTGACAGTTGGCCCTACTGAAAACTGAAGACATTAACATAATATGAAATTAAATGTTATAAAACGTTTTTTTGTTTTTTTACATATCACTACTACTTTCATCAGTATTACCTAACAGTACCGGTAATATGCACGGAAGAATTACGATTTTAATGTTCTGATAATTCAGAATAATATATATATATATTTTATTAACTCAATTTTAAGCTAGAATGTACTTTTATCAGTGATAAATGATTCATTGTTTTGAAATTTAGTATATACTAAAATATTAGTCCAAGTATATTAAAGCCCAATGGTCGTCTTGTGACGAAACCAGGTAGTAAAATTAACGGACCCGAGCATTCCCTTATCCATAAAAATTGTCCCATAGAATCTATAGCAACGAGTGTTGCCCAATTTTGATTGCTTATCTGATGAAGCCAGATGATTTAAACACTTGCCTCCCCTCCAACTATTCTTTAAGAGCTTACTCTTATATTGAAGAATATGATATGCCACTTTACTTAGCTTTTATTGACTACTCGAAAGCGTTCGATTCAATCGAACACAATGCTATATAGAAAGCACTAAAAGAACAAGGTTTAAGTACAAAATATATAAATATTATTAAAGAAATCTATAAGAATAGCAAAGCAAGAATAAATATAGATTCTCCAGGACCTTCGTTTGAGATAGAAAGAGGTGTACGTCAAGGGGACCCCATGTCACCAAAACTTTTTATTGCCGCATTAGAGCACATCTTTAGATCCCTCAACTGGGAAGACGTTGGCCTCAAACTACACGGACAATTCCTATCCCAATTAAGATTTGCAGACGACGTCGTCTTGCTCACCGAAGACATAAAAGAATTAAAATATATGTTAGAAACGCTAATCGAACAAAGCAGGAGCGTCGGACTCGAAGTTAACATGAGTAAAACTAAACTTATGACAAACAGAAAAGAATTTGAAATCATAATAAACTCATCACCCTTAGATTGGGTTAAAGAATGTGTGTACCTAGGGCACCAAATCTCTATGAAAGACTGTACAAGCAAAGAAATAGATCGAAGAATAAAGAACACGTGGAGTAAGTACTGGGCTATGAAGGAAATCTTTAAAAGTGAACTTCCGATTACGATTAAAACAAAAGCGATGGATGTGTGCCTGCTTCCATGCCTCACATACGCCTGTCAAACTTGGCCTTTAACAAAATCGTCTTTGAATAAACTAAGCGTATGCCAACGAGCCATAGAAAGAAGCTATTTAGGGTATAAATTAAAAGATAGAATAAGGAACATTGAAATAAGAAAAACAAAAGCTACAGATGTAGTAAGGCATGTACGAAACTGAAATGGAAATGGGCGGGTCATGTACAGAGGATGAAGGATGATAGGTGGACAAAAATCGTAACAAATTGGTACACTATACATAAAAAACGAAGAAGGGGAAGGCCACGAATAAGATGGGACGATGACCTAAAATGCTCAGCGGGAAAAACTTCGTGCAGATTAGCAGGAGATAGAGCTGGATGGCGGCTAGCGCAGGAGGCTTTTACCGCGAGAAGCGGTCCTCACAATTAAGAAAAAAAAAAAGTCTTTGTTAACCTAACTGTAAATATTTTTTCTTTTTGTGTATGGAATCAATAAAGCTTATTATTATTATTATTATCTTATATTTGTGCAACATAAAGGAAACAAATAACTGTAATGCTTTCAGAATCTGAAGGGCTATGGTACAGAAAAAAAACTTAAAATTGTTGCACATTCTATTTAACAAGTTCAATATAGTAATAGCATTATTAACTCTGCAATGTCATACAATTTTTAACATCGTAGTTGGAACAGACTTAATCTTTACCGTCTATGGCGAAATTTTACGAAATAATTTTCTAATATTTGTTTGACTTCTCGCCACGATGCCAGCGCTTGTACTATTTACTTTATTATCAGCGGCGGTAAAAGGAGGCGTAAAGTGACGTCAGGCTATTTTTCTTATTTAATCAATAAATAAGTACTAATCAAACAAGATTATAACTGAGCTCGATTGAGATAAAAAGAAATCTTATGATAATGAAATCAAATAAATATCGCAGATCTGCGGCTGTAACCGCCAAAGGAGTAACAATGAAGCTTCTCGTGATTGTTTGTGCCCTTATTGCAGGTAAGAAAATCATCGCCTTACTCTATATTCCGGATTTATGAGAAAAACAGAAAGAGCTGTGTCAGGACCATCCTAAATGGAAATATCCATATTTATGAATACGGAAAATGGGTCGTTGGTCTACCTTATAAAAAGAATATAAACGTTAAACCATCCTGTTTTAACTATAAATTCACGTTTAATATATTTTATATGAATTAGTCTTCCCAAAATCAATGTTCAGGAAAAAGATTTGCTATATGTTATTCCTTCATTTGCAGTGTGCAGTAGCGCACCGTCGTCCATGATCCCAGGTGACAATAGTCACTATGTGGAGGGTGAAAGTCGGTACATCTGGATACCCGATGGAGAGGGCGTACCACACCTAGTAGATCTCGAGGAACCAGTCGATGCAGATGTTTTAAATGGCAGAAACGGTGCAAATAACGAATACTGGCTATTTACCAGGTAATTTTCAGATTTATACATAAAAGAAAGTTTCTTATCCCCTTAAGTCAGCCAACGATACTTCACTATCGTCGATTTCTTAGTCTTACAATACGATACATAATATTTCTAAAAGTTTCATCTCGAAAATTATTACTTTTTCTATTCTAGGCGCAACCCTAACAATGCCCAAATCCTTCGCAATGGTAATGCTGGCTCAGTGACTGGCTCCAACTACGATCGCAACCGTCCCTTGAAGGTCATCGTCCACGGCTGGAACAGCAACGGAAATTCCAACATAAACCCTGTCATCAGGTCAGCTTTCTTAGCTGTCCAAGACTGCAATGTCATTGTTGTGGACTGGCGTGATCTTGCGAACAGAAATTACATCACTGCTGCCAACGGCGTACCCGGCGTTGGACAGTTCCTCGGCAACTTTTTGGTCTGGCTTATAAACACGGCGGGCGGAAACTGGAACAACGTTCACTTAGTCGGATTCAGTTTGGGTGCCCACGTCGTAGGCAATGCCGGCCGTACCGCTGGAGGCAGGCCCCGACGTGTCACAGGTTGGTACAGATGTCTAATGACAACAAAATAATTTGATGAGTTCTGTTTGTTGACTTCCATCATTTTCTTATTATTATTTCTTGATGTCAGGTCTTGACCCAGCTGGTCCAAGGTGGGGTGGTAACGCACAGGCTCTGAACCGTAACGCTGGTGGTTACGTTGAGTGCATCCACACCGATGGTGGGCTTTTGGGCATCTTCGACCCGATCGGTGACACAGACTTCTATCCCAACGGTGGAAGAAATGCTCAACCAGGATGCTCGATCAGCACTTGCTCCCACAGCCGTGCTTACGATCTCTTCGCTTCCACTGTACGAACTGATCACTTGACTGGTAGACGATGCAACAACTTGAATGAAGCTAGAAACGTGCAGTGCTCTGGTGCCAATCTGCGCATGGGCAATGGGGTCTTAGGAAAATCTGGGTAAGCTTTTAATCAATTTTTTATAATGACTTAATAGTATTTTAAAAAACATTTTTTTATAATATATTTTGGAATAAGAGGTAGAAAAACAGACCTATACGATGTTGGCTTCGCTAATTACAAATATACAGCGAAATTACAAAAACGGCAGATATTTGTTATTTATCTTAGTTTTGTCGCTATTTTCCAAAAGTTTTACAAGGATTTTTCAATGTTAATGAGTCTGTTGCACTTTTGTAATGCCAGATAAATAAAAAAATCACATACCTTTTTGAATATACATAAAATATTTAATGTAATTTATTACATACATACTTAAATCTTTCAAAGAAGTTACTTAGAGTGTTTATTAGTTAATTGCAAAATTATATTAATGTGAAAAATGAGTAGAATAGAGAATAAAAAAACGGATCTTAGAGTAGTCACAGGCAATCACTGCACCAAAAAAATTGATTGAATGTCCAATTCGTCTTTGTTACAGATCTGGTCTGTATGGTCTACGAACTGGCGATAGATGGCCGTACTGAAGACTGGCTTGCTAATAAACAATGACCCATGAAAACCTTCTATTCTTATACTACACACAAATCCTTTTCTTTGAGATTACATAAAAAGTAAACAATAATACCCAACCACAATAAATGATTATGGCGATCTAAATATTTTAAAAGTTATTTATTATTAGTTTACGAGCTATTTTGCATTACTAGTATCACAAAGTATTAGCATGGTTCTCAAAACTTAATTTAATATTGATATAAATATTAGCACCTAACTAAAACTAAAAAGTGACTTTATATCCGTACAAAACTCGTCCTACGTTGTTTTGCTTATACATCACCACGCTATTTTTTTTATAGAATACAAACATTGCCTTGACCATAGAAATGGGTCATGAAAAAGTTATAACGAGTAATCAGCTCGTATATTATGTCTCCACTGAGGTGTTTGGAGTCTTCCCAAGATAAGAGAGTGACTAAGCGTTAACTCCAAGAGTTTAAGTGAGTTCACCCGTTTTTGCAACTGAATGGTCACATATTAGGTAGAATCCAAACAGGATCATAAAGGATTGTCTGGAAGACTACTATTACTTCACAAAAATAAAATTATATGTAATAATTCTCTGCCAATATAAAATAGAGAATTAGGACCTACGTTTAGTTGATCACATACGGGACCGTGGACTAATCCAAGAGTCTAAGTTGCTGTACGATAAACTCATTGTATTAGTAACAACCAAAGCTTTTAAAGTGGTAGGGTTCTTAATTCAATCCTGTGCTGAATTCTCTAATATCAAGATCATTAAGATGCTATATTGCACATACGTACGTAGTGTCGAGGACACGTATGCCTCACAGGTATGGAACCAGAGATATACCGTCAATATAGCGTCTTAAATCCATTCAAAATAGATTTGCTCAATATCAACAATATAAAACTCAGAAATATCACTCAGATTATATACTAAGATGTAAAGAACACAACCTACTACCTTTGTCCATGATAAATATTACTGAAATTACATACCCGTTTAAAATAACCAACGGTGCGGTCGATTCTCCATCTCCGGTCTCATAAATAGGGATCTGTTAGAACCAACTTATTTATCTACAGTAACCGAGTATCAACGAACATCAGAGGAAACTCTTACTTTTGCGGAGTGGCCAGACGATTCAATTCACTGATTAAGAGCAATCCCAACATTGTTTTTTTTGACATGAACATGACATGACATATTTTTGACTGTCCGTAGAAACCTATAGTAGTGTTACCACTTTAAGATTCATGCGCTTAATCTTGACTCTGTGATTGTCCCAATCACTGGCTGCTTCATTGTTCTCTTGATGATTTACGATTTTTGATAAGGTTAATTGTATTATCTGTATAATTTTTTGCCTATTAAAATATAAAACAAATAGATGCCGGTTTTATTTATCACGTTAAAATAAAACTGGAATATTTACAATCAAGCAAGGATTCCCTTTTTAAAATGTAACTGTAAGTAATGATTACACTGTATGTAAACACTATTACATCATTATCAATGAACGGAAAACGAAGCGTAACTTTACGTCAGTAATATTTTCTAAATCAAATTCATTATTATTTACTAATAGAATAAGATAATAAGAACGGATCATGATAATAAGGAATACTATTGATAAGGAAATACAATAAATACCGCCTATCTGCGACTGCCACCATCAAAACAGTAACAATGAAGCTTCTAGTGTTTGTTTGCGCCTTTATTGCAGGTAAGCATATTAACATTGTTGTATCATTCTAAATTGTTAATTAAGGAGAAGAGAAAGATATGTCAAAGCCGGGCCCAATGAAGTCAAGATTATTGCTAACTGAAAACATAATATTGCTCCTCAGAGCCCCTTCTAGCAACCATGCTGCAACCTTATAGGCACTTAGAAAATGTTATGGAAAGTCATGATTAGTCCTGTCCTTAACCGTATTATTTTCTTTTTTATAAGAAAAGGGGCAAACGAGCAGCAAATATTGTATGAAAATATTTTTTAAGAAAAACAAGTCACATTTAAGGAGTTGCATTTAAAAATAAATTCACACTAAAATGCTATGTTCTATACATGCTATATTTTTATATAAATTAGTTTCCCAAAAAATGGTACAATTCTTGGAAGAACCTCTATATGTTTTCTTTTATTTGCAGTGTGCCGTAGCGCACCGCCGTCCATGATCCCAGGTGACAATAGTCACTATGTAGAGGGTGAAAGTCGGTACATCTGGATACCCGATGGAGAGGGCGTACCCCACCTGGTAGATCTCGAGGAACCAGTCGATGCAGATGTCTTAAATGGTAGAAATGGCGCTAACAACCAATACTGGCTTTTTACGAGGTAACTTTCGTGTTAGCTACAATAATAATTCAAAATGTTCTATATCCCCTTAATTCTGTCAAGAATTACTCCACTATTGTCGCTTTTTTAATTGCAAAATACGTAAATAATATTGTTATACGATTAATCTCGAAAATTATTACCATTTCTATTCTAGGCGCAACCCCAACAATGCCCAAATCCTTCGCAACGGTAATGCTGGCTCAGTGACTGGCTCCAACTACGATCGCAACCGTCCCCTGAAGGTCATCGTCCACGGCTGGAACAGCAACGGAAATTCTAACATGAACCCCGTCATCACGTCAGCTTTCTTAGCTATCCAAGACTGCAATGTCATTGTTGTGGACTGGCGTGATCTTGCGAATAGAAATTACGTCACTGCTGCCAACGGCGTACCCGGCGTTGGACAGTTCCTCGGCAATTTCTTAGTTTGGCTCATAAACACAGCGGGCGGTAACTGGAACAACGTTCACTTGGTCGGCTTTAGTTTGGGCGCTCACGTCGTCGGTAACGCCGGGCGTACTGCTGGAGGCAGGCCCAGACGTGTTACAGGTCGGTACATAATCCAATGACGGCAAAACATATCGAATGTTTTTCGATAATTACTACTTAACATACAATTACGAATAAGATACACATAAACGCAAAATACGCGCCAGTCATGGAGTTTCGGAAACATAGCCCCTGCTACTACTACTACTAGATACACGTAAGGTCGTCGAATTAGAAATAATCGGTTCTGTGCAAAAACATGCATATTTTACAAATATTTTCATTAACTAAATTTCTTGATACCAGGTCTCGATCCGGCTGGTCCCAGGTGGGGCGGTAACTCCAACGCTCTGAACCGAAACGCTGGTGGCTACGTTGAATGCATTCACACCGATGGTGGACTCTTGGGTATCTTTGACCCGATCGGTAACACAGACTTTTATCCCAACGGTGGGCGAAACGCTCAACCGGGATGCTGGATCAGCACTTGCTCCCACAGCCGTGCATACGATCTCTTCGCCTCGACTGTACGATCTGATCACTTGGTTGGAAGACGATGCAACAACTTGAATGAAGCTAGAAACGTACAGTGCTCTGGTGCCAATCTACGCATGGGCAATGGAGTCTTAGGAAAATCTGGGTATGTTTAGATAGCGTATTAACTTCACGCACTGTCCATTCATTTGTGAAAAAAAAAACAATATTTAATTTATGAATAAGTCCAGCTATCTTGGAATAGCGGAATAGGAAAGATTAACTTACTAATTTGTAATGTGCCTTTGGATCCACGTATTAAAATATACTATGTGTTTTTTGCAGATCTGGTCTCTACGGTCTCCGAACTGGCGACAAATGGCCCTACTGAAAACTGAAGATTATAACTTAATATTAAATAACATCAGATCTTATGTTTTGTTTTTCTTATGCACAACACGTCAATTAACATCAAACATTTCCATAAAAGTTTTACATATAACTACAACATACGGGTAACTCACGCCCGTAAACTCCATTTTCATAAGCTCCATTTCTGTTGTATGACAATTTTACATGATATTTATTCGAACTCTTTTAATTGGACGTATATCTAAAATGAGAATATGGACTATGAACCACTAAATACGTGGATTAAACAGTAAAAAATAGAATAAAAAGCTTGGATGATTATTGGGCCTTAGGTATTAACAGTCGTTCAATATAACGTTAGATAAGGCAGCCCCTTTCTCAATGTTAGCGTGACAAGAGAACATCGGGCGGTCATTCCTACCGCAACCTACTCGATTAGCCTGATTAAAGCTTTAAACATTCGGTTGCAGTTGTTTAAGTGGTCGTTGAAGTATACAGGAACAAATTTTACAGAATTAATAAATGTAACCTAAAATATTCGTTTTCTCCCAATCAAAATTCCAGAGTATGTAAAAATTCTGTATAATAATGATCAGTGGTAGTCTTTGTAAAGTTTAAATTCCCATTACTCCACGTAGAAAAATGACAAAAAAAAAAACAAAGTATGAAAATATCCTCGAAGTCCCAAAATATTCATCAACTTAATATAACAACTGGAATACTTAGCGGTGAATTAAATTATTTCCCAGAACTAGATTGTTAAACCACGCCTAGATTCGAATAAAGAAAAGCCCCACAAACTGGAGACAGGATGTGAACAGCTTGCCAGTTGTTGTTGCCTAGCAACCTCAACCTTAAATATAAATCGCAAAAAACCGTAAATTAGATAAGTAAAAGCGATAAAATAGGATTAACGATAAAACGGATAGTTAATCTCCTAGCATTAAGAATAGGTAAGCAATAATCAATATTTCAGTGATTTCTTCTTATCTGACAATGTTACGTTGTCATAATATCTTTACAGGAAATTGAACAGACCACCAATGTCAGATATACGTTTGCGAATCGCACGATATGTTATTTGCAAAATTACCTTTGACCAAAATTCATCTACACAAGAAACGAACGGCGAATACAAATACCTACACAAATAAAACAGAGTTCACTCAATGCAAGCCTGAGAAACTTCCCCACAGAAGAGCAGGATTTCGCAACACAAGTAACCACGTGTTGCTTATAGGCAAGTTCCGACGATAGTTTAAGATAAAAATGCTATTAGTGACATAATGTAATACTTTAGGTGCTTTCAGATGCGCTCATCTATCTTTTTAAACCACATTTACTTTTTATCCACACCCTTGTCAAGACAAGGCAAGACATCCCAAAAGATGTTGTTCGTAAGAAACGGGATTCTTACCACGATTTAGCTGATTGAGCTCCCGATCGTGGTAAGAATCCCTTTTCTTACGAACAATATGTTAATAAAAATCACGAAAGTATAAAGTTATATATCCCAAGAGATGTTTGGCTAAAATATTGTAATTGTCGATGAAAGCATTATTATTTACCAAATAAAATAATGGTAATGTTTAATCAATTCATAACATCTTTTTCTTTTTACTAATCCTGGCGTGACAAACTGGTATCAGTTCGTGAGGTACTTAGTTTTATCGATATTCGTTTAAAATCACGCTACTTACACTGATGGAAGAGTTCAAAGATTATGTCAGGGAAGGGAGACAGTTTTAATAACTTACTAAACGCACACTTTATAAAAAACGACGTAAACGAGTTAAACTCACGTCTTTAATATAGTAATACGATAGATAGTATGTTGTCGGCACCAAATAGTGTCCAACGCGTCCAAAGTTTCTCCAGAAATTGTGATAATAGGACGAGATTATAATTTTAACTGATTATATACAGGGTGTCCCAAAATTCAACGATAAGCCAGTGCCAGTGCATCACCAGATCGGTACCTGCATAGGCAA
>QDHC01001247.1:601696-612117 GCA_013186455.1 Papilio dardanus tibullus
GCAGGTTACATCACGATGTTTTCCTTCACCTAAGAGAATCGGTAAATATGTACATATGAATATCGAAAATCGAAAAACACATTCGTACATGGCGGGACTCGAACTCGGGACCTGCAGTTTACAAGTCAAGAGCTAAACCCCTGAGCCACCGACGCTCTATTTTTGTATTTTTGTTTGTATTGAAATAACTCAAGAACTATTGGACCGATTTCAAAAATTCTTTCATCATTAAAAAGCTATATTATCCCCGAGTAACAATAGGCTATATTATTTAAGGTCGAGGTCGCGCACAACAGCTAGTTAATAATAAACGACAGGTTACGATCCTTTCTTTTTACTCTTACTAAAATATTACATGGGGCTGTGTGTTCCGGTCAAAAATGGCTACCTCTAAAACTCTTCAGCCTCGTCACCGGGATATTTCTTCCCTTGACTTGTTATTTCTATGTTCCCTGGCGGCCATGACACCTTTCCTTCAATAAATTTCCGAAATAGTTTGTCGGGTCCAAGGTGCCGTCTCGCAAATTATTGACGGTAATTCCCCCTAAATGTTTTGCAAGATAATATTAAGTAGCATCCGAGATAAGTAAGGAATTAGATGATAAAGATTGCAATAAATTCTCTAGCGGTCCAAGAGTTCGCCCATTGAGTGCGATAGCCATGAAGCTCCTAGTTCTTCTCTTTCCTTTAGTGGCACGTGAGTATCATCGTTTATTGGGAACAGCCCCTTAGTGTGGATTTTTTATCTTAACCTACGCTAAGGCTTTTTTAGGACTATAAAGTGACTGTAGGGGTTAGCAATTAATGATTACTAAGAGTTGTTTTAGTCCAGTACAGGAAGAGCCGTTGGGTAACGACAATAAAAAATTGAAGTCAAGATTAGACTTTGTGTTACCCAAAGATATAGGGTAGCTTATTCGTGATCTCTGCACTACAAAGTAAACGATACCATAAAACATAATTGACCACCTAACACCAGGAATATTATACTAAATCTTCTGGATTACATGATAAAATAAATCTGTTTAACAAAACCAAAACTAAACTTTGATTCAATTTCTATACTATTCAGTGAGCAGTGGTGCTCCGAAACCGGTGATCCCGGGTGACAACAGCCACTACGTGGAGGGTGTGAGCCGATACATATGGATGCCCGATGGTGAAGGTGTACCCCACCTGGTGGACTTAGAGGAACCAGCCGATGAAAACCTATTAAACTCCAGAGATGGCGCGAACAATCAATACTGGTTGTACACTAGGTAAATTACGTAATTTTATTTATAGATTTAAGTTGTGTTAGATCCGTGTTTATTGGTACTCCGTTTCCGTTTCTAATAAATATAATTGAACAAATAAAAGTAAAATATAAATAAACTACACATTGAATAGTAATTAAAAAACAACAATTTCTTCATGAAATGTAAAATTTTTCCACGGTCTCAAATCTTTTGTTTTTTTATCTTAATTAAAAATGTTAAATAAAAAAAAACAGAAGGAAAACTTGTAGCGATAATTTTATTTGTTCGTTTTCAGGCGTAATCCCAACAACGCGCAAATTCTTACCCACAACAACGCGAACTCCGTGCGTAACTCAAACTACATTGGCACCAGACACTTGAAAGTAATCGTCCACGGCTGGAACAGTGACGGAAATTCGAAAATTAATCCTCTCGTCACCGCCGCTGTCCTCGCCTACCAGGATTGCAATGTAATCGTCGTTGACTGGAGAAGACTCGCTAATTCTAACTACATTACTGCTTCCAACGGTGTCCGTGGTATTGGAGAGTCCATTGGCACCTTCTTGAATTGGCTTATTGACACTGCAGGTGGTAACTGGGACAACATTCATTTGATCGGTTTCAGTTTAGGTGGTCACGTTGTTGGCAACGTCAGACGTACCGCGCGAATCAGACCTAGACGTATAACTGGTAAGGAATTTCTGATATTATAATAAATCGCCAATATTGTTTATTCGTATCACAATTTTTGTATCATCTTTCAGCTTTAATACTAGTTATTATAATTGAGAAAGTGTAGCTTTTACAAATAATTTTATGATCATATATTTTGAAGTTTTAGAGAACAAGTTGAACTCTGAATTTCTATTATAGGCAATTAAACAAAGGTATAATTATGATTTAGGACTAGACCCAGCTGGGCCTAGATTCGGTGATAATGCGAACGCCTTAAACCGTAACGGAGCTCGCTACGTCGAGGTTATTCACACCGATGGTGGTCTTCTGGGTATTATGGATCCCATCGCTCATTGCGATTTCTACCCGAACGGCGGTAGGAACAGACAACCGGGCTGCACCCTCAGTCCCTGTTCCCACAGCCGCTCCTACGAGCTCTTCGCTTCAACTGTTCGTACCAACCACTTGGTCGGAAGACGCTGCAACAACATAAACGAAGCTCAAAACGTCCGATGCACTGGAAGCAGCCTTAGCATGGGCAACGCTATTATGCACAAAACAGGGTAAATATAGTCTCCATACAGTTTGAAGACCTATGTTGTTTTAAAGGCATTTGAATTAATTCGCGCATATTTCGTTTCAGAACTAATGGACTCTACGGCCTTACTACCCTTGCAAATTTCCCGTTTTAAACAAACAAAATATGTCTAATAAATGATGTACATATAAATCTATGATGTTTATTTTCAATTTAAAACTAACTACATACATATTTAAATACTTCTTCCTATCTTCCTCATAATCAAAAGATATTTTGTAAATGTAGCACAGATATTTGCAATCAGTGAGGACTCGCCCTTAACTGCGCTTGTTTGCCAAATTGTCAAAATTTTAGAACCTAAAAATCTACACAAAGTGTTCAGTAAATTCTGTATAATTTATTTTATTGTTCATGAAATAATTTATGGTCTCACACAAGCTGATAAGTTTAATTTTTCGCTGTATGCACATTACCACGTGCTTTTATGAATGCTCATGGAGCCTCGCGGTCATTTAGTAAGGGAATAGAGACTGCACTTAGGACGCGCGAAACAGAACATACCTAGTACAAAATGTATGGCGAGACCCCGAGGTTTCACTCCAATATCCAAATATTGGAGTGGAGCACGAGAATTCCCAATTTAATAATTTTTTCCGCCGAAACTCCATAATTAAATATTTTTTTCTTTTTAACTCGCGGAATCTTGTTCTTATGCCAAAAAAATCAGTACGACTTTTGTTTAATGTAATAAACGGACATATCATAAATAACAATATTTTAATTTCTTCTTTATAAGTATATAACTTTAATATTTATTTATTTTTTAAACTGAGTGTTGGCGTTGTTTCTGTCTTTCACTAGATGGCGCTGTGCCAAGACAGTATTATATGAAAGGCGATGTTAAGAGTTATGTCTCGCCACATATGGTTCCGCAGGCATCAGAGATTTTAGTGATTTGATTGTAGTTCTTTACGTCTTCTTTTGTCATTGTTATTGGCGTATTTCATTGTGGTGTGGTTCTCGTTGTCTTTTATTGCGTTGTGTAGAAATTGTTTGTTTGCGTTAGGTGAGGCTGAGGAGTCGAGTTAGTACGAGATTCTTTATTTTAGACTCGACAGCTTTGTAGGAGACCAACACCGATGCACAGTGTGCATTACTCAATAGTACTTAGTAGTGAACCTGCATGCTCCAACGTAAATACGTTTGCATTACAGATTAAAATGAGTTTTTTTAATATTATTTTTTTAAAACAACAAAATATATGAGAATTGAAAACAAAATATGTGGGCCGCCAAGGCGATTTCTTACAATTAAACAAAAATTAAAGGAAAAAATAACGTTTAATAAAGTAAAATAGTTGTAATACTAAAAGTATAAAGTTATATTCTATCACATTTAAAAACAAATAATAATCGGATCTCAATCCTTTTTATTGTCTTGACCTTTTTTTCATGAATCTAGCGGCCAATATCGCAAAGAGTAGATTAACTCGAAAATAGTTTATCGTATCTCACACGAGGTGATTTAGATCCCGACCCAACCATCCCTTACTTTAGCTTTTTTTGTGGTAATCGAAAAATAAACGAGAAACATTCCTTTAAACTTTCACTAAAATGTAATGTGAATGAAAAAATATTTATTTATTGGCGCCTTCAGGCCGTGATCTCTTTTTACTTTAAACAAAAATTGCATACAGATTTCCTGTATTTAGTAAAATATTTTTTTAAATATAACTTCGTATTGAATCGGTTATACGCCATATTATTATATTGATCCTTCAAAATAATTTGTTGTTTTTTTATTGTTTTTTTTTTAAAGTTTAAAATTGAGAAGTCAACTTTTTTAATTAAAAAAACTAAATACTGGCGCAAATCGCAAAGGAATAAGGTAGGGCAAAAAGCTTTTTCAGAATTTACCCTCTGATTGCAAAATCCTATTCCGTCGCCGAGTTAAATTAACTTCTGGCTCGTTCCTATAACGATGGGAACTAACTGCGATTAAATTTATTTGACCCTAATGAAATAAGGGAAAAATTTACTTCTGATTTCCTGAGGACGGGAATTTAAGAATTATTTTTAAATGTCAGCTGCTTCTAAAGCATCGGTATTTATATGAAGTATGTTAAAGAAGGAAAATAATTTGATACAACGGAGTCTGATAATCTTATTGGCACATTATTTGTTATTTTAAAGCACTACAAGACAATTGACTGGAAATAATTCAATTTTTAAAGAAAATATTTACCAACAGTCGATTACATTAAGAAAATACGTTCAATGATCGGCTTAATTGATTACAAAATAATTAAAAATATAATACTTATTTAAATGTAGTATTAACTGAAGTTAATGAATCGTGATATCAGTTTTGCTATCACAACTCCTCATATCAAGTTAAAAATATAAGCGCGATCTCTTGTTGCATATACGTAACAGGAACGTATTATTTTTCTACAATGTAAACTGTTCAAACTAAGTTAGCAAAAAATCGTTTGTGAAATAACAGGCGTCATAAGCTCCGCCTTGTAATTTTTCGAGAGATTTTGGCAGGATGTTAACGAGCCAGTTGTTTACGAAGTAATAAAAATAGCGTTCGATGATTCCGATAATTAGGCCCGACTGAAAACATATTAATATGGTTTATGCACCTTTTACTATTTGTTAGGATTCGTCAATTTGCAGTTATATTTTATTAAATTTTAAAGATAATTGACTAGCAGTTGGGTAAATAATATATATTTTTGAAATGTTTTGCGCCGGCAACACTTTTTGGTTGTCAGTGAAAAAAGAAACGGGGTTTTGACAGAAAATGGACTGGGAACTGAACTGTAAAGAAAGTAAAATGAAGTTTTAATAGGAAATACCTAGATTTTCTTCAGCATCTCGCCTTATATCCTGAAGGTTTGAGGCGAGCCCGTATTCTATACGATTATACTATTATAAGTAGAAAAAGAAGAACTGAATCTCCAATGCTGAATATTACTTTCTTTAAATACACAAACTTCATAAATTCTCAAACGTGTCATCATTTTTGTCTGATTCAGTTGTCAGAGCAGTTGCGCAGGCAGCAACACAACATTTATTGTATACCTCCAGGTCTTAACAGAGGTATACGCAAATGTATTATATAACCTCGAGTTTGAATAATGGCTCTATGTCAATGATGACAATGTCTTGAGCTCTTTTTTATTTATGTTAATGCACGAATTAATATTGCCTTGCATTACAATACCTGACAATTCGTATGCAGTTACGACGTTGTGTTAATACAATAATTGCAATGACTCAACACATACTCGTGTGGCAGCATCAAAACGCGTATTTAGGTATCTAAAGGGAACTGAAGAACTTTTTCGTGGCATTACAAAAAATATGACAGTCCTATAACTACATATACCGACGCGGAATGGGGTAATGGGCCTGACGAAAAGTCTTCTACGAGCTATGCTCTAATTCTTGGTGGTGCTGCACTAGCATGGCAGTCTGCAGAGGCAGAGTATATTGCCGTAGAATAGAAGATCAGCTGCAATAGAAGGGGAACCTTGGAACGGCTTATACAGTGATTTGATTGGCGTTAGTTACATACCTGTTACGATTTATATTAATAGTCAAAGCTCTAGCAAATTAGTCTATTCTGATGCAGTTGAGAAACGTTGGAAACAGAAATGTAAAAAAAAGAACCTTTTTAGTTTTTTTATTCAAGTTTAATATTTTGCGGATTTTCTTTTTGTAACATATGATGGATTTTATGACAGATAGATTTAAATTTATTTATTTTTTTATAGTGTAAATATTTTTTGTTCATTTTGTACATATGTTTATATTTGGTTATGTATATGTATAAACTGCCAGGCTTAAACCGAATTTGACTGCTCTATAGATCACTTAATAGTCACAGATAACGCGGCAAATATTGTTGCTGCAGTGCGATTATCAAAGTGGCGGCACTTCCCCTGTTTTGCACACATCCTACAGCCAATTACAAATTAAAATCAGAGGAACAACAGTAAGGATTATCTCAATTAAAATTGAAACACAGCGTAAAGACGCCTTCTAAGCACATTAGCTTTAGAAATTCCACGACTTAACGTCCAGACTCCGGATGAATATCAGTTGCTTGAAAAGTGTTGCGGCTCTTCAAATATAGTTAAATCTTATGAGGAATGTAATTAATGGGAAATAGAAAATAAAATATCCGGAATAATGACAGATAACGCAGATAATATTATTGCTGCAGTGCGATTAAGAAAGTGGCGGCACTATCCCTGGTTCACACACTCTGTAAATTTAGTTAGTCCAACACAGTCTGACCCGTATCAAGATACAACTCGATCACGTAAAAGCAATAGTAGAGTTTTTCAGACAAAGTCCTACCAGCCAATTAGAAATTAAAATCAATGGAACGACGCTTCAGTTAGCTCAATTAGAATTAAAACAAAGCGTAGTAACTAGATGAAATTGAACTCATATTTTATGGTCCATGGAATTTTTAAAATAAAAGATAGGCACATTAGACTAGACGAAGGAGGAAAGGATGTTACTTGAAAAGAGTGTTTTACGGCTCTTGAAATATAGCTCATTGGCTTTGGGAACGATTTTACAATTACAGCTTATGATATTCAATTTCGACAATTTTATATAAAATGCCAAATAGAATACTATTTCCGACATGCGAAATTTGCTGTTTTCGACCACTGCGGAAAATTAGCGCCAAAAGAGATTTTATGACACAAATCATTCACGATGAAAACCAGTACTTACCACTTATTTTAGTAAAAAGAAATCGAAAATCAGTCACTGAAAAAGAAACACATCGATTATGATAAATCTTGTTAGGAAGCTCCTGTCGTTCCAGAGTTTATATACAAAGTAGTAGTTTTTGGCAGGATGTTGCCGAGCCAGTTGTTTACGAAGTAAGAAAAATCGCGTTCGATGATACCGATAATTAGGCCCGACTGAAAACATATTAATATGGTTTATGCACCTTTTACTATTGTTGGGATTCGTCAATTTGCAGTTATATTTTATTAAATTTTAAAGATAATTGACTAGCAGTGGGGTAAATAATAAATATTTTTGAAATGTTTTGCAACTGGCAACACTTTTTGGTTGTCAGTGAAAAAAGAAACGGGGCTTTGGCAGAAAATGGACTGAGAAGTCTGAACATTCGAAGAGCCGGATTTTGTAAAGAAAGTAAAATGAAGTTTTAATAGGAAATACCTAGATTTTCTTCAGCATCTCACCTTATACCCTGAAGGTTTGAGGCGAGCCCATATTCTATGCGATTATACTATTTTAAGTAGAAAAAGAAGAACTGAATCTCCAATGCTGAATATTACTTTCTTTAAATACACAAACTTCATAAATTCTCAAACGAGTCATCATTTTTGTCTGATTCAGTTGTCAAAGCAGTTGCGCAGGCAGCAACACAACATTTATTGTATACCTCCAGGTCTTAACAGAGGTATACGCAAATGTATTATATAACCTCGAGTTTGAATAATGGCTCTATGTCAATGATGACAATGTCTTGAGCTCTTTTTTATTTACGTTAATGCACGAATTAATAATGCCTTACATCACAATACCTGACAATTCGTATGCAGTTACGACGTTGTGTTAATACAATAATTGCAATGACTCATCACATACTCGTATGGCAGCATCAAAACGCGTATTTAGATATCTAAAAGGAACTGTAGGACTTTTTCGTTGCATTACAAAAAATATGACAGTCCTATATATACCGACGCGGATTGAGGTAATGGGCCTGACGGAAAGTCTTCGTGCTATGCTCTAATTCTTGGTGGTGCTGCAGTAGCATGGCAGTCTGATAAGCAGAAATGTATATCATTAACTACTGCAGAGGCAGAGTATATTGCCGTATGTGAGGCTGCAATAGAAGTGTTACAGTGATTTGATTGGCGTTCACACACTCTGTAAATTTAGTTAGTCCAACACAGTCTGACCCGTATCAAGATACAACTCGATCATGTAAAAGCAATAGTAGAGTTTTTCAGACACAAAGTCCTACCAGCCAATTAGAAATTAAAATCAATGGAACGACCGCTTCAGTTAGCTCAATTAGAATTAAAACAAAGCGTACTAACCAGATGAAATTGAACTATTTATGGTCTATGGAATTATTAAAATAAAGGATGCCTTCATAGGCACATTAGACTAGACTCCGGAGGAATGGATGTTACTTGAAAAGAGTGTTTTGCGGCTCTTGAAATATAGCTCATTGGCTTTGGGAACGATTTTACAATTACAGCTTATGATAATCAATTTCAATAATTTTATATAAAATGCCAAATAGAATACGATTTCGGACATGCGAAATTTGCGGATTTCGATCACTGCGGAAAATTAGCGCCAAAAGAGGTTTTATGACGCAAATCATTCACGATGAAAACCAGTACTTACCGCTTATTTTAGTAAAAAGAAATCGAAAATCAGTCACCGAAAAAGAAACACATCGATTATGATAAATCTTGTTAGAAAGCTCCTGTCCTTCCGGAGTTTATATACAAACAAGCCTACAACAGCCCATCTCATCCATTTATTGGTAAATAAATAATAATAACTTATGGTTTAAGTGTCATTTGGAACAATATGTCCAGCAGAACAAAACTTATGAAACAGTTGTGTAAAGTCATGTGCAAAAAAAATATTGGTGCTACGGCAATCACACTCCCACGAATCAAGTCATTAGCGTTAAAAACACTACTGTTGCCGATGCAACAAACCTTTTTTATAAATATTTATATTTTATACGATATTTTTAAAATTAGAATTTTATATTTTTTGATATATGTCAAGATGCATCTTTTAGTTCTTTTATTTTCATATTTAGAACAAGAGGTTTATAATTTAATTTTAATACAATTATTTTTTATATAAGTTTTTCTTCGTTGTTGGCATCCGTTCATTGTTATTCAGATAACGGTACCTCATTTGTTGGTGCGAACCGTATTTTAGGCGAGGCTTTAGCGAATTTCTCCTCAGAAAGAGGGATAAGTTGGAAATTTATTGTGCCAGCCGCTCCATTCATGGGCAGAACTTGGGAGAGGCTCGTTCGCACAGTCAAGAACGCTCTGGTAGTCACTTTACACCAACGAAGCCCGAGGGAGGAAGTCCTGCAGATATTATTGGCCGAAGTTGAGGGAATAGTAAATTCACGCCCTTTGAGTCACGTCAGCGTTGAGCCTGGCACCCCTGAATCCATTACACCCTTTCATTTTTTGTTAGGAGAATCATCTCCCTATCGCAGAGCCGCCGAAGTTTCTGATGATGACTTGATTCGAAGGATGCGTTGGAAAAAGGGTCTTCGACTTGCGGACCATTTCTGGTCGCGCTGGGTTAGGGAATATCTCCCAACCCTAGCGCCCCGGCCTAGGACTAGTCCATCGCGGCCTTTTAAAGAGGGTGACTTGGTACTGGTTGTAGATGGCAACCTTCCACGGGGAGTTTGGCTAAAGGGCCGGATCACCAAAACCTTTCCCGGGAAAGATAGTATAATTCGGGCTGTTGAAGTCACGACCAGTACCGGGACTCTCAAGCGCCCGGTGCGCAAAATAATTTTTATTTCAAATTAGTAATTTAGTATACAGTAAAACCTGTTTTTGTGCGGTGGATAGGGACCGCATAAAAAAAGTGGGACTAAGAAAATACATCAATGATTTATGAAATAGATGAGAGAATGCTTTCAATTAAATAAAATAATTAAATTAGACCTGAAGAAATTGTAAAAATATTCGATTTTTCATTGTACATGGAGAAGTTTTCAAATTATACGTTAAATACTTTGCTGCAACTGTGTACGTAACTGACTTTGCCTTGTCAGGAGATTCTTTAAAACAAATGAACATAGCATCGCGAACTCCAGATATGTACATCGTTGTCAAGGAGACCACGTAAACAGAGTTCGTCCACCCATGTACATGTACATTGATAGGAAACATTAAA
>QDHC01001247.1:612676-625099 GCA_013186455.1 Papilio dardanus tibullus
CGGAGGTCAAAGAAAATGCCTCACTTTTAGGCATCGAGTGTTCCATCTACAGTATAATATATCTTTGCATCTAATATTATTAAGAAAATCAATAAATTATACTGCTCGTTACCAAAGATAAGAAAGTCATCTAAAATAAATCATTCACACCTGTATCCTATCAAAATTATTAATGTTACTTTGATTTTAATAGGTATTATATTGAATATCCAATTAATAAACATACTTAAATGCTGGTGTTACAATAATGCTCACAGTCTCCGTTTGAATTACTAGGTAAGTAAGCAGCTTGAATTGTTGTTGTTAACAATAACCCAATACGATTTTACGTACGACGATTAGTAAAATATATATTATTCTTTCAGGAAGATTTTTCAACATGAAGACAATCGTAGTAGCTTTCGTGGCCCTGTTGGCAGCTACCAACGCTCGCCCTCAAGGTCAAAAAATCGTGCGTAATCTTATAATATTTTCTGTCTATGATTATTAAATAAATTGTTTAATGTTAATGCAGACTCGAAACAGTTGAGAAACTTCGATGACATCGTCCAGGAGTTTGTTACTGAGTTTATTAAGGAGTTAGTCACTGACGCCGTCGAGGAGATTAATGAGCTGACCAAGAAGAGTGGACTTGATCCATACGTTGTAGTAGCTGGGGAATACAGTGTTGACGGGTATTTAAACTATTAATATTTGACATAATACATCGATATAAATTAGAATCGCGTCTTCTTTATGTTTGTTGCATTGTCTTCAGCTCCAGCGGTCGCGTCGACAACTTTTTATTCACCGGTCTCAGCAACATCGTCGTCAACTCCGTTAGCTTCTCGGGCTCTGATTTGGTAATCGACATATCTCTGCCTAGACTTGCTGTCAGTGTTGGTAAAGTATTCTTTATTCTTCCTACCATTTCTTATTCATAATAAAAATCCAGTATTTACTTAATTGTTGATATTTATTACAGACAATTTTGTCGGTGACGTGACTATTGGAAGCAGAAATATTCAAAGTGAAATTAGTGGAAGGTATGTATTACTTTATTGGATGAATTGTATAAATACAATTAATTAAATTTATTCCACTTTTGTTTTTGCAGCATAGCTTTTGTTGATCTTCGTTTAACCGCAAGTCACAGAATGGATCAATCTGTAAACTTTAATGATTGGACCCTTTCACCCTCACTTGGCGGAATTGATGTGAGTTTTTAGTCTATTTTTAACTTTTTTTATACACACAGTTTATTATCAGTAAATAACTTATCAAATGTCGATTTTAATTTGATACTGAGTACTGACTTGTATTTTATTTTATTTTAAATATAATCTTCATTGCCAGTTCTTATATTATGTTCCTTTCATGCCAGGCTGAGTTCAGTAACTTCGTTATCCAAGGCCAGGACGTCACTGACAGGATCAACAACTTCTTCGTCAACATCTTGCCCAATCTGCTCAAACAAGACGAGGTAATAATTTACAAAGTCATTAAAATATTACTTATCGATTAGCACTGCTTATAACTATTTTATATTCATGTTGTTTTGAAGTCATTTTTAATTGTTTTTTTGTTCTTCTCAGGAACCATTTAACAGTTTCTTCGAGGGCCTGGTCCGCGAGCAACTGTTATAAGACATCTTATTGTTCTGCGTAATAAATGTATCCAAGTAAATATGTCAAAGTGCTTTTTTGTTATCTTTTAATAAAAAAATCGTCAAAAAATATGTACAATTTACTTATATTCTGCTGAATTATGACTCTTTAAGACTAATATGTTAACAGTTAAAATATGTGACAGTGCTACTTACCTTTCCAAATATTAACTGTTGTTTTTCATAAGCACGCTATTGTAGCAATATACCAAATATCATAACATATTACTCAAATAAATGATTTACGAAGATATTTAAGTGTTCATTTTTTCTTTACAAAGGGGATTTATTTTATTCTTAAAATATTAATGACAA
Organism: Papilio dardanus tibullus; assembly: GCA_013186455.1. Taxonomy (NCBI): domain Eukaryota; kingdom Metazoa; phylum Arthropoda; class Insecta; order Lepidoptera; family Papilionidae; genus Papilio; species Papilio dardanus. Next base: position 614,637 of record QDHC01001247.1, read on the forward strand.
TGCTGCTGCAGCCTCAGCCCGAAAATTAACTATAAAAAAGTGAACAAAGTGATTTAGTTAAACAAAACAACCAATTACTATATTTAATTGAACATCTCTATTCTTGAAGACCTCTCCTGTCGCGACCTTTCTATCATAATTAGTTAACCTCCAATCAGCATTTAATTTTGAATATTAAGTGTTTTACCAAATTGAACATTTATGACGTTATCCTGACAAACATCAGGAAAAGGTGATTATTCTACAGTATTCAGTAACCCTAGGACGCCGAAGGAAAATCTCCGTTTTTATCGCGTTCTCTGTCTAATAAAGGACTAGAGTAAGCGATAGAGCCTTTTTTCTAACTTAATGGAAAAGAACTAATGAGTTAATCTTTAGACATATTTTATCTCAAACGTCTGATTGTTACTAACTAAAGATAACAAAGAATATTATAACAAATCACACACCTGGTTTGATAAATCTAAATTGTACAAGACACCTGCTTTGATAAATCAAAATTTTAATAGTTAATTTGCAATAATGTGATAGTCAATAGTACTGATCTCATTGATAAACATACTTTTAATTGATATCTAAGATTTCGGTTTACTTTAAATACACACGTTTCGAAAATATATTCATTCTTTATTAAAAACAAGGTAAGTTAAGAACTAAATTAAATATTATTTTATTTTACATTTTTTTTCAATTGTTTGTATAAAATAATTTCAGAATAATCCGCCAACATGAAAACCTTCGTATTCGCGCTCTTGGCACTGTTGGCCACTGCCAACTCTTTCCCTACACAAGTTCAGACCTCGGGTAAGAATATCTGTCATTAGAATTAAATGCAAATAAAATAAGAACCAAAAAACTTCTTAAAAATGCAAATGTACCTAAAATAAAGAATTTGATCATAATACATCGTCTTTATTGCTCTAGACTTGAAAGACTCGAAGGTTATCGACCAGGTAGTTATCGGGCTCATCAACTCTATCATTGAGCTGATCAAGGAGCGTGGTCTTGACCCATACGTAGTTGATGTAGCTGAAGGAGAATTCTCTCTTGGCGAGTAAGTACATCATTCTTGTATTTAATTTATTTTAGATAAATCATGATGGTCTCTTACTTCACCCTTAAATCTTCCACTCCTGAACGTAGGCTTCTTCCAACAGTATGGTTTCCTGACAACGCAAAGACGTTTTACTTCACTAAAATCTAAGAAATATTAATAATTTTATACCTATTTAAGGCAACTTTCTCCACCAAGGTACCATTTATAAAGATGTGTTTTATGCCTAATTTAAATAAATAAATATATATTTAAATAATTTTCAATAATAAAAGATAATACATAGGGTTCGCTTTGAGAAATAACACCTATCTTACTTTTGCTATTACAGTTTCCTCACCGCCAGCGGTCGCGTCGACAACTTCGTGTTCTCTGGACTCAGCAACATCGTCGTTAACTCCGTCAGCTTCTCTGGTTCTGTATTAGACATCGACCTCTCTCTGCCTAGAATCGCCGCGAGTGTTGGTAATGTATTTCTACTATGTACAATTGTCCTATTTTGATATGTCATTATTGTTTTTTGAAGTACCTAACCGTGGTTCATGTTTATTTCAGACAATGTTCTTGGTGACGTGACTATTGGAAGCAGAAACATTCAAGGGGAATTTAGTGGAAGGTATGTGTTATTTTATTGGTGAAATTATAAACTAAAGTGAAATAAAATTTATTAATTCCTCTTTTGTCTTGGCAGCATTGCTATTGTCGACCTTCGTTTAGTCGCTCGTGTCAGCCTGGGACTCTCCGGATACCTTCTTGACGATTTGAGCCTTGCATGCCAACTTGGAGGAATTGAAGTGAGTAACACCTTTTTAAATACTTATTTATACTTCAGTTTGAGTCGGTCGTTATTTTTAACATGCTACATTAAAATTACGTCTTTATGGCTTTTTATACTTGATTTATAATCAACTATTATAGACTTTTATTAATACTTTTTTACAGGCCAACTTCAACTCCTTCGTAATCCAAGGCCGTGACGTCACTGACAGTGTCAACAACTTCGTCGGCAACACCTTGCCCACTCTGCTCATCCGTTACGAGGTTATTTCCATATCATATGATACTTTTCTTTGATGGTTAATCTTTATTTTAGTTGACGCTAATGAGTATATTTTCCATTTCAGGAGCAAATCAACCGTTTCTTTGAAAGAGTAATCCTCAGTCTTATCGAGCGCCTGTTCTAAAATATCATTATTCATTTTGATAATAAGTAATGTTTAAGATTGTAATTTATTATTAATTGAAATAAACGGTTCAATCAATATTGTTTTTTCTATGATTTATTTTTAATTCTTGGATATATGATGTGGAGTGTCATTTTTTTATTTCTTTTCAATATTTTAACTAAATCAATCAATCTGATTTGAGATTATCTACATATTCCTTGCGAATTTATTGGAAAAACTAATACGTACAAGATTAGCAAAGGTGTTAGAAACGTAAAAATGTCTCCTAAAAATAATTAACTAGGCAATTAATAAACTTTAATAGATGAACATTCAAAAATAAACAATTTTATGAATTAACTTCAAGATTGCCTAATACCAATAATAATAAAATTGGTAACAAAACAACGTAAATGAACAAGTTTAATTAAAAAAATAATACAAAACATCGGGTGCAATGTGTTTAATTTTTGAAATAACATGCCTTTACAAATTTATTGTAATTTTTTAGTTAATTGGAACCTTTACGCTATTAGCAGATAATAGAACGAACGAAAATAATTTTTATCGCATACAAAAAATAATAATTTGGAAGAAACAGCTTTAAGTCAATTAATTTAACATTGCATATTTATATTTATACGCCTAGAATTGTGGACAAATCCAAATCTGCCAATATTTGGTTACCAATCTCCAAAACGTTGACACTGAGGAACTCCGTGATTTCATCCTGTAAGCAGACAAGTAAATATTTATACAAACTTGCTGTTTGTGGATTATAAAAATGGTTATTGTAGAAGTTTATTTAATGTATCATTGCAATCTAGATAGTAACAGAATATCAATTGAAAGAAAAGTTCAAAAGATGTATTGCGAAAGTTTTTTTTCTCAAAACCCTGACTTTTCTTAACCCACGACGCTTTGATGTGGTTAATTTTGCAGTAATACTTTTTATAGTTCAAAATTAAAAATAACCGTACCTCCATAACAACAAGAATGTCTTCAACAAAATGTTTCAAAAATACACTGACGAAGTCACTAAGTACAGGGTCGTTGAACAGACCTGTTATTTTTGGCTGAAATTAAAAAAAAAGTATAAACCAAAGTTAAAATTAGAGGCAATTTGTACCATTAAACAAAGCTTAAAAATGAATACTTACATCAAACGAACCTACTGAAACACTAAGCCTACATTCCTCCAAAGTTAAAAATATCCCTCCGGACAGTCTAATAGACAGGAGAATGTTTGCACGAATACGAGGCTCGACAATTCTTAATCTGGAACATAAGAAAAAAATGATAAATAAAAACACATTGAATATGACAAATATATTAAGTTTAAATAGGAATTTTAGTGGAAATAATACATGAAGTCCTACTAGTAAAGTAGGTAGGCGCTGTTAGTACTTTTTTGGGATAAAATCTCTCGTCTTCTGTCTATGACCTATGTTAACAATTTTAATATGTTTAGATGATACTTCGATTGGATTTTCTAAGGACGCCCACGAACTACGAACTCTACAAGTCTAAGAAAGTGTTTAACTTTTTTTAATCAAATAATATACTCACGCCATTTCTCCTCTGCCGAATATACTACCACCGAAGATTGTCAAATCCAGATCGTATTCATCTAAAAATCAAGCATTGTTTATAACATCGGTAAAATATCTAAAGACATAGACATATTTAGTTGTACTGAGTTAAGGTTCACAGAGGCTGCATAGATGTGTGGAAGGCGAAACAAAGTGTTGTGTTTAATTAAACTAATCATTGTTATGTTTCTTTAATGCTGCTAGGTTAAAGATGCTAAACTCTTGTTAATAAATAAAATAAAAATGAATAAAATAAATCTTATAGGTTGCAAATATTAGAGTACCGAAGAGTGATAGGGATTGCTAAAACTTTTAAACAGAAACTTTAGCTGCAAAATTCTGCAGCGATAATCTGTTTCATGTCCCAGGTGTCATAGGCATTATCATTAGGTAGAATTCCTATTGGATTATGTAACCTTTATTTTTTTAAGTCAGGAAATGCGTTTATGCACCCCTATGCTGGGCGGTGCAATGGCATAGGGAGTGTGGGACTCGCTGGCCACAGAAGGTGACAAGAATACCCCCTAAAACCTGACTGCCCTCAAACGTATTACGGCGGGGTCACGGGCACTGTTTCTCGTCCGCGACAAATTCTGTAACCTCGTTTAAGATTGAATGTGTTTGAAGAGATCAATCGATAAATTACTTTGATTTAGATTAGTATTCTTCGTAATACATCTAAGTCAGTTTCTTAACTTTGGACTTCACCGAGCTAGTCTAGAGTCTTGCTTTACTGTCATTAATATATGATGTACTCACTAGCGTTCATATCAAGCACTGGGATAGAGCCATCAAGTATAAGTCGGTACCGCTGCTGCAGTAAGGAAGCCATCGTTAAACTGAATTCATTTATTACGAACGTGCTCAAATTATTCACTGTCATATCTTTCAGTGATATGTGTCTGGAAAGAGAAATAAGGGAAAATATATTGGGACTAATGCCAGTACAGTTAAGATCAAAATGTTCATTCATTTCTCATCTTTATTTACTCCCACGTAATTCGTTGGTCACTAAAGGCTTTTACACACTAGGATAGTATTTTAGTCGAGTAGCAAGTATCAAATATAAATGAAATGTTGCTCTTCGGACACGTTAAGTTACTAAATTACTATCCTAGTGAGTAGGTTTAGGCTTAAACTAGTCCGAACAATAGTAAATCCTTTGTTCGGATAAATGTTACTTGCTACTCGACTGAAATACTATCCTGGTGCGAACAAGGCTTAAGGTAGATCTTAGTGTAGATTTCTTGTAATGAATCTCGACTACAAATAAACTCTATACGGTTCCGAATGCAGCAATAAGAGAAGGATCTTATTTAGAAGACCAGGGAGGTATCCAAAGTATCTTTCGATTGGCGATATCGCTGATGGAATCGACAAAAATGTATGAAACTGACAATATATCGAACGTCATGTCAGTTCCATACATTGATGTTCGCTATCGAATCTCTTTGTAGCGCATGTACTTTGGTTAGCCCCCCAGCAAAGGAATAAGGCGATCATAATGTTTTGAGTACTTATTCTTACCCGGGTATGATAGCGATAGTATTCTGATCAATATATAATTCATCAACAACGAGCGGGTCCAATACTGGAATGGTGTCTGACCCAGTCACCATCAATCCTCTTAATTCTTCAATTAAACTAAGCACCAACTGCTCTAGTATACTGTTCCTTGCATTCTCCTCTGAAACGTCAAATTGCCATACGATAAATTATTAAAAGGAATACTTATTAATACCAGATTTTTTAGTTTTCTTAAGATTATGTTTACCTGTCAGAAATATCTTTTCCCTGACATTTTCCACTTCGATGGGCGATGCTCCCACCACGGCTAATGTAGCCGCGAATAAAATTGCTATAGCACGCATTTTAGTATCTGAAATTAATAATTTAAGTTTAATAAACTACAATACAATACTATGCTTGTAAATAAGTCCATAGACGGGATAAAATCAGGGGTCCTGTAAGGGCTACTGGCGCCTCTGTGAAAAAAAGAATTGCTTAAAAGGATTGGAAAGGCACCCTTTAAGCATTTTGAATTATGTTTTTTTTTTATGGTAGGTAGGTGCTTGAAGTAATGCCAAGAACTGAACTTTAAAATCATTTTTTTCTGGGCCCTTTGTCTTTGGCGTCCCTTAAGGATGTCGCCCGTGTGCATTGCACACTTTGCATATATGGGGGCACTGGATAAAATACTTCTTAAATTATATCGAAACAACATAAAATTAATAAAATGTCTTACCCTTTGTCCGAGTACTGAAACAAATTCACAATAAACGAAAAATATGCCAAATATGTTATCAAGAAGCTACTTTTATTATCAGTTTTGATATCAAATTATTATCATAATCCGCAAATTACATTGATTTCGTAAATTAATCAAAGACTTTTTAATTGAACCTGCGAGAAGAAAAATGTCATAAGTAACATTTTATGAAATACAAAAAATTTAGGGCCTAATGTCGTCAAGACGAAGGTCTACGCCATTGACTGACACGATGCGGACATCCTGTGTTGCTTGCAAATTTCACCATTACTTTTAACTAATACGTTCAGGAGTAATTTACCATTGGCAAGATGATGAAAATATCGTATCTGTACTAATATTATAAAGAGACTTTGTATTTTTGTATGTATTGAAATAACTCAAAAACTACTAAGCCGATGTCAAAAATTCTTTCACTGTTAGAAAGCTACACTATCCTCGAGTAACATAGGCTATATTTTTTTAATTCCGAAGTCGCAATCAACAGCTAGTAAGACAATAATGCTACATAGGCCGTTCTTGTTCTTTCGTCCCAATTGATAGCGTGGTTATTTGATATGGACAGCGAAACATTCGTTGTACATATTGGGATATCGTGATGATAGACATTATTTTATTTATAATCTTTTTTTCTTTGCATTCTTATATCACTGACGTCATCGTTTAAGTTTATTGCACATGAATTAGCTGTTATTGCAAAAGAACATTTGAAAGAAATTAAAATATAGGTAAGTATAATTTACTCGTAGCTTCCTTTCTTTTAAAGTTATACGAAAACAGAATAAACGACACTATTTTATAAACGTTTACGAAAACTCTGTTTCATTTGCTTGCAAATGCTGCAAAAGTATCGATGCAAAAAATATACAGAAAATATTAAATTAATTAACTTCGCCTTTTTGATCTATTTTTTATGTTTTTAAAGTGAGTATAGTATTATTATTTTTGTATATAGTTATTGTATTTTAAATGAAACTCGCGCGGCAAAGATGTTCTTAAAATACACTGGTGCCATCTAGTTTGTTTCGTCCGAACTAAAACTTTGTCCTGGAACAGCGTAACCTAATTACAAGTTTTCATATTGCTTTTGATTGAAATTAACGTACAATATATTGTTATATAACTCCATGAGATAATATTGCAGGAAATTGTCCAAACTTAATAGTACTAGTTTAAAATTTAAGAACTAGATGGCGCTATTTGTATTGTCTTTTTTGGTATTTTGTTTTATCCCAAAAAATAAAGAGCTCCGATTAAGCAGACGACCGCCGTATACATAATTTTCTTTAGAATAGCTTATAGTTAAGTAAGTAGCGTAAAAAATTAAAACCAGCAACATTTATTTAACTGTTTATTATTTATTGTTATATTTTTTTTCGGTTTATTTTTAAATAAAACGCTTAAACAAATACATTGAGCTTACAAATAGTTAAATCAGATTCTGAACATCGATGACATTATCTAGACATAATTAATGCATTGATTTTATTTAATAATGAAACAAAAACAATATTGTGAGTATTTTTATTTTAATAAACAATTTATATATTTTGATACATATTTAGTTCTTTGTACAACGTTCTTACTTGCTTTAAATCACATTTCTATACAATTGATTGAATAAAATTAGTTGTCCAAAACTCTTTCGACGATTATCCACGCGATGTACTCAAGGAGACCGTTGATGGCAACCTGCAAGAAGTATAAAATATTAATTTCCATTCAACCTTACTCGTCTTCAATCTTTTTCTTCAAAGAAGAACATCTCAGGAACTACTTTCCTTTGGAATTATCTTATATCCAACAGATCAAGGATTAAAAAATGTAATTAGAAAATCTCACTACATTAAAGTTACACCACTTCTAGTAAAAAGTAATTTAAATACAAACCGTGTTCTCTTTAACGAAGGCGGGAAGACCGTTAAGGTATCTGTTGAAGGTAGCGGAGATGTCACGGCCGAACACGTTGACGTTTAAGGCGGACTGAAAATTAAAAGATACTTGTTACCTGGGTTATGATATAATACAAAGATAGAAGAAGGCCAAAGAAGATTGACTGTGTGAGAGGGGGTGAATGAAATTTTTTTTTTATTTTATTTATGATATGATGAGGGTAGACAGGAATGAAGTAGTACATACTATGCCCACCCTCTATAGGGACAAGGTCAGGATGATGAAGACCTATGTTATGATCAGATTCATTGTGGGTATAGCAAAATATTGAACAAGTTGCTGGGTTCTGTGTTTCCTTCAAAAGATTACAAGAATGCAAGTTTAGGGTAAGCACCAGTGCGTACATTTCGATAATCTTAATTTTAAACATCAGGTAGGTCCATGGTGAAGCTGATTAAAGCATTATTAAAAATATATAACTATAGTCATCGACTTACCACAACATCGTCAAGGTACAAGTCTAAGTCGATGCTGCGAACTGTGATACCAGAGATGACACCAACTGATACCCTCACGTCGGCTTTAATACCGAGGTTCACGATGTCCAAACTGAAAAATTAAAAAATATTAATTCATCATCATCCTTCTGCTTTTTCCCTTACCTGCGCAGGGTTGGCACACTATGCAATACTCAGAGGCGGATTATCCCTAAAGCAAACTAGGCACGCCTAGGGGCGCGTAGTTACAAGGGGCATGGGAGTTCAGAATTTTTGAATAAAAAGAGAAAATAACATATCGACGATTAGGATGATCTACAATCTAAATCTATAAAAGATTGATTGCACAAGCATCGATACATTCTAATACGCACACGCCGGTACAGGGGCGCGGAAAAAGTGATTGCCTAGGGCGCTCTGGACTTTTAATCCGCCACTGGCACTACTCTTCCATAAGTATCTTCTCCTAAGTATCATTCTATCGTCTATAACTCACTCTTCACCGAATCTATTCATACTTTCATTATTCTGCTACCTTTGAAATATTTATTAATTACTTTTCTTTAGTCACTGGAAAGAGATAATATTTCCAAGAAAATTTGACTGTACAATACAAGCATTAAACAGATTAATTTAATAAATCAGACTTAATGAAACTTATCTGACTTGGTGATCGAAATGAGCCCATTTGATACGAGTAAGTAATGTGTTTTATAAATGATTTGAATATTTATCAATCTTTGCGATAACGGGTATTGCTAAGAGAATTTGTCGCTAGATTTATTTAAATCAAAATTCAAATATAAGAGACGAAGTTACATTCTAAAGCTTCTCATTTTAATATTAACAAACTTTTCTCATACCTTCCACTGGCTTGTCCCGCGAGTTCACGGTCGAAGAAGTTCATTTCGAAACCGGATGCACCTAAAATAATTGTTGTTTTACTTTATACTCCTAGTAGATAAATATTTTATTTCTTAATTCAAACATTTCTCGAGTATTTTCTTTTTGGGTATCTCGCTTTTATTAAAGTACAATTTCCTTATTAATTAAGCTATTTTATTCCTTCCGATTTGCTCTGTTTTGGCAGCATAAAATATGGAAGATAGTGCATCTTGTAGCACTTTCTTCCATATTTCTAACCTCAACCTTCGTCTTTAATTTCTTTTGCCAAATCATAGTAAAACTTACCAACGCTGCCAGAAACTCTTGGTAAAGAGACATCAATAGTAAGTCTTTGAGCGAGGATTGAGAAGTTGATGCTGTTCACACGGATGTTGCTGAGGCCGTTGAGGTTGACGTCACGGGCGAAAGCGGAGCCGCTGACGATTCTGTTGAGACAAACCAATTTATCGTTAATGATTATAATTTAGAGATAACAATATGTTTTTGTACAGGTGTGTTGATAGGGAGAATACATAGATACTGAACATTTTTACGTCACTTATTTGAAATTGCAATAACACTATTCAGAGTGATATTTTTGGGAGTAGAAACCATACCAAAATAAGCTTGTGGAATTAGTTGGTATCGTAAATGTTTCATATCATTAATTTTCGTAAGAGGTAGACCATGTACTCGATGGGCCGACGAGATAAAAGCGGTAGCAGGGAGTGGATGGTCCAGTATAGCGAGAGATCGAAAGCTATGGGCAGAAAAGGCCTAAGGAAAAGGGAGAAGGCCTTCGCCGGATGACGCACGGACAATCATAACTTATAATAAATAATGTATCTATTATGTGTATCTTTATGTTTTTGTCTCAAATAAAAGGCTATAAATATAAATATAAAAATATTTGTACACTTACTCTGGTTCTGAAAGGGCGAAGGAGCTTTCGGCGAACTCAAGGTTGTATGGGTCTAGACCACGGTCCCTGATGGCTTGACTTGCTCTTTCGATCAGACCGAGGATGGTGTCAGTGATCAACCTCTGTTGTCTGAGTTCTGGAATATAATACAAAGTAAATTTAACAAGTATTAATAAGTATTTTTC
>QDHC01001247.1:625455-647471 GCA_013186455.1 Papilio dardanus tibullus
GGCAACTAAGCATCAACTCCTGCTCTATTCCCTACAGAGGGTGGTCACAGTATACAATCAAACCTGGATAAGTGATAAACTTCTATAAGCCAGAATCATTGTCTAGTCCTGTATATGTGAGGAACTGTAAGCGCGACACATATCGTGGTCCCTTCTACCCCGTGGACTGTCGCTAATCCAGGTCCGATTGTATACTCTTCTACACATACATATCTGTCAGCCATAATATCTGAGTTCCCTTCCTTCTTATTTGCAATCAGTGCTTTAGTATCACTAGTTAAATTTTTAAACGAATTAACCGACTAATTGCTGATACCATTTTAAATTCATATTTGCTTAAAATATTATATTTTTTTGTCAGGCGCTAAACCTATTGCTATAGCAATTCAGGATCTTAGTTCTTTAGTTCTTATATTTTCTAACATTAATTATAATCGGCTTATATTAAGGAAAACGAATTAATGTAGTTTTAACCTTGAATTCACGGAAATTCCTGTAGTTACATAATAAATGAAACATTTTCAAGGTTATTATGAAGGTTAAAAATTGTAGGAAGGTAATCTATTATAGTACTATTTTGATTAGGCGATGCCCGCGACTTCGTCTGCGCGGAAATAAAATTAGCCTATGTCACTTGGAGAGTGTAGAAAGAATTATTAAAATCGGTTCAGTATTTTCGAACATATTCAATGCAAACAAACAAATCTTTTCTCTGTATATATATCGCTGTTGCTCGCGCTTTCGTTTGCGAGGAATTAAAACAAAAGCCTATGTTATTCGGTGATACTGTACTTACTTATTTTCTAATGTAAGATTTTAAAATATACTGCCCAGTACTTTTTGAGTTATTTCAATACATACAAAAATACAAATCTTCTTTACAACATTAGTATTTAATATAGATAATATTATTATTTGTTTGTTAACCATAAGCAATATAAATTGAACTTATCTTTCAAAGATTATCAATAATTACAAACAGTTACGTGTTAACTAACAACGCAGTACTGTTTCCGCTGCAACACTTGTGTACTGTTATGCCTGTTTTTCCCAAAGAGAAAGAGTGTGATGACATGATTTACAAGTATTTTGACATTGAAAAGTTAGAGTTACACTCGAACTGTCGACTGTCTTCTGCAATAACTAAACTAGTGCTATTTATTGTCCTTCAAGAAGCCAGCCTATCTCATTCCAAAGGTGAACCAAAGGAACTGTCTCAGGCGTTGCGAGTGTCCATGGGCCTCGTTGATCACCTAGGCGCTCCTGCCGTTATTTTTTTTTATAAGAGAATGGGCAAAGTCTCTTTAAAAAAAACGAACGGCTTCTTGGTCCCCTGGATGCTTTGATTATTACTAGTTCAATGATTTGTCGCGACTGTTCTAGGCAGACATAATGGTATCTAACGTGAAATGCGGTTTCGCAGGTTTGCTATTAATTTGGGAGCTAGGGACGCGAACAAATGGGTCACTATACTAGGTTTTGAAAATTGTCTTACTTTCTGAACTCCGGTACTGTATTTGTACAGGTACTGTCAAAAAAAATAATATGGTTCTCACTTAGGATCGCATATAATAAGCAAGCTAGCATAAATATATGTGCGATTTCACTGGACCGTTTTCTTGACGTGTTCTGCGAAATCGCATTGCACTAATAGGCTTCTGCTTAATAAACAAACATAAAAAACAACATACTTTCGACACATTTTTATTTTAAAAATTTTACATTATTTTTGATCAGATGTTGGTCATAAAATCCATAAGAGACTGAAGTATGAATTTGTATTAATACAAAAATATTTATGCTTGATTCTCCGTCCCTACGGAAGTAGGATGAGGACGGGGAGATACATTAATTTAATTAATTCATACAAGCTTAGAAGAAGTGTTCAACAAGGATGGCGATGAGCCTCGCGAGGCCGCCGTTGATAATGTCCTGAAAATAATAGATTAGTTATATAAAAAAAACTTAATTAGCAAGTGTATTGTTGGGTCGTGTTTAAAAAATATAAATACACATAGAAATAATTCGTACCTTCACTAATAACATGAGGAAAAATAACAATGTAAAGTAGATCATTGTTGGTAAAATCTATACTAATATTTTAAGAGAGAAACTTTGTATTTTTGTATTTTTGTTTGTATTGAAATAACTCAAGAACTACTGGGCCGATTTCAAAAATTCTTTCACCATTAGAAAGCTACATTATCCATAGGTAACATAGGTTATGTTATTTAATGCCACGCGGACGAAGTCGCGCACAATAGCTAGTATATCATATATTACGATTAGTATTTTTTCTTTCATAGACACAAAGACGCAATACTTACGCTGTAGCGGGCAAGGGTCTCGGGCAGGCTGGTCATCCAGGCGTCGGCAGCAGGGGAGAGGTCCCGGTCAATGAAACGGATGGCAAGCGCAGACTGAAATCAAACATTTCACTCAGTACTGAACAATTGTTTGGGCAAAAGAAAGAAAGAATTTTATCTTTTGAAAATTGGAACCTTAAGGTACAAGAAGATTAAGATCGTATCTCTCACCTGCACGCTATCCAAACGAGCCTTAACTACAATGTCGCTAACAGACACTCCGGGATTGAGGAGGGACACTTTGGCGCTGCCGCTTACTCCTAGTCCATTAAGCCCCAACCTATAAATTGGTGTTAATGACAAAACTATTTCCAGCCTAAAATGTATTGTTCTTGTAATCTTGCAATACTTACACTCCATTCAAACTTCCAGTGTATTCACGACCAAGAACAGTCATTTTGCCAGTAGAACCAACTGAAAGTTATATAAGCCATACATAATACTGAAACAAATTTAACTAGCAGTGATACAAAAAAGACAAAAACAAATCATCATTCTAAAATGTACTTAGATGTTTTGTGACAAAGATTATTTCCATGTTTCTTATAAGAATGTCATTAAAAATGCCAGATTATGTGCAAGTAACAAACTTTCATCACACGTGTGTTAACTTATGTCATTTATCTGTTAAAAACGAATATAAGTACTTACAGAGAATGGCATAGATACTGGGCATAGAGACATCAATGGACAGGTCACTGGTGAGCGCGGAGTAGCTGATGCTGTTAACAACGATATCGCTGAGGCCGTCTAAACGGAAGTGCTGAATAGCAATGTTCACACTGAAGATACTGAAAATGGAAATAAATTATGATAAACAAAATGTTAAAAGAAAACGAAATCTGTGGAGTAACAAGTTATATCTGGGGAATGATTATTAGAGATTAAAATACCAAGACAATTATATTTAAAATCTACTCATGTAAGAATAGGGAAAAGAAAAAAGTGTGAGGAACTGTTTTAATAGTATACTAGATTCGGAGAAGAGTAGAACTATTTTATGTTGGTGATATGTTATGTGATTGAACAATAACAGTACGAGAAGTTTTGTTACTATTTCATCACACAAACACCAAGACCGAAGAGTACCGATAGTAAATCTGAGTACATTCACTAGCTTTACTGCACTATCTTCTGTTCTGCACTCGTGACATAGGATTTAATTCAAATGTAGATTATACAAATGCATCGGGCTGAACATAAGCTTTTTTTATATTATGAAGTGGCAAACGAGCAAGCGGCCACCTGGACTCCCTGAAGTAGCGAAGCGACCGCATGCCCTTAGACATCTACAATTGCAAATGCGTTATTTAACTTACGAGGGTAGGAAGAGAACGTATTCGAATTCAGCGCTTGGGAGAATATAGGGGTCCAAGCCGCGATTGACGATCCTCTGCCTGAACCTACCGATGCCGCTCACTATGATCTCAACAAGATCTCTCCTCTCCGCTGCGAGATCTGAATTGATAAATGTTAATGTAATATAACTTCTAGATACCAAAGAAACACTATCACAATGTTAGTTTAATCCATTATGATGATATAAATTGTGATAATTGTAGAAACAGCGTTTCTAATTTGGGCTGTGGATTTAATGAGATGTTAATTAAATATAAAAACTTACCAGTAACGGAGTCTTCGGGGAAGGCGGCGGCACACGCCACGAGCATCAACAGTCCGAATGCGAAGGATTTCATTTTGGTACTGTTAAAATAAGTTAGGTTAAACATTAACCACCAAAACACTTCTATAAAATTATTTAGTTGGTTTTTTTTCGGAACGAATCCGACAACGAACACTAATTTGTTTAATAAGTAATCTAATATTTTCACAATTGTTTTAAAAGAATTAAAAACAAATGCAAACACGGAAATAGAAATCGCTAATTAAAGGGTAATAACACATCTGCTCCTTACCTTCTTCCGTGTAAAAGTTGCGGTAATGCTACATTAAACAGGTATTTATACTACAAACTAATTGATCGAAATCTGAACACATCTAGAAACCTTTAATCAATTATCAATTTTATAAATTCATTTTATCTTTAAATCAAATTCGTCAGCTTTATTTAATTTGTATTGAAATGATTAGAGAATTTGTTTCTGATACAAAAATACCTATTTACATATTTTCTTGGAAATACTGTTATTTTTTTATGATAATCGATTATTTTTAAGAATTAGAACTGTTGCCGGGTTCAATTTAATGAGTGTTCGAAGTGGAGGCGAAATTAAAGTCCTTTTACCGTTTCCACCTTTATTAAATGGACATAGAAAAGGTGGTGGGGTTCTTCATATCATATCTTCACGTCCCCTCAGGCAAGTTCACTTTCCTGAATAGCACCTGAAGAACTGTGACTTATAAACCCCACTAAATAAACAACACAAAAAAAGACAATTTTTACTGTAATTTTTTTATTTCATCAGTTGTGTTTTATCATTGGAATTGAAGCATTTATGATCAGATTAGTAACAAATTCCCTAAAGCTAGAGAGCGAAGTTTGAATTTGTATTAATACAAATATATTTATATTAATCTCGTACAAGCTTAGAAGAAGTGTCTAATCAGGATGTCGATCAGCCTCGCGAGCCCGTCGTTGATAGTGTCCTGAAAATAATAGAATGGTAATATAAAAAAACCTTAATTAGGAAGTATACTGTTTGGTCGTGTTTAAAAAATATAAATACAGACAGAAATAATTTGTATCTCCACAATATAACATGAGAAGCATTAAAAATGTAAAATAGATCATTGCTAGTGAACATCGATAATATCAAATATTATTACTAGTATCGTTCCTTTTGTAAACACTAACACGCAATACTCACCTGGTACTGGGCGAGTTTCGCGGGCAGGCTGGTCATCCAGGCGTCAACGGCAGGGGAGAGGTCCCAATCGAGGAGACGGACGGCGAACGCAGACTGAAAACAAACATTTATGTCAGTATTGAACTATTGCTTGTGCTCGGTACAGATGTACTCTGTGGCACGTAATTATAAATGACGTTTGAATTTGGCGGGACACCGGGTAAATTTAGGTAGATGGCCGACGATTTTTATTCTCCGCACAAGGGGGGTATATTTGAAATACCCCGCCGCTACGGTTGGGCGCGGGGCTCGCGGCTTGTGCGGGGAGTGAGGTCGTCAGTCAAAACCAGTCGGTTCTAGAACGTCTTTGATACACACGGTCAGCGCACAGGGTCGCTAGAGGTTTTCGGTTGCAATTACGGTTCGCGAGTACGGGAAGCGGTGAATTTTGACTTTTGGATTGAGAATAATTTTGATCTTACTGACTCGGACAGAATTACTAGGCATCTGCCGACGGGAAACAGTGCATCGAGTTGGTACAGCTTGGGTAAAGGAAGGAGAAAGAGTATTGTTTCTTTTCACTGTTATCCAATGCATACTTGCTAGCTGGATGATCGAGCTGTATCTATGCCGCGTGACATCAGAGCAAGGGTGACCAATTTCTATTGGATATTAGGAACCTTAATATACAAGACGAATACGATCATATCTCTCACCTGGATGCTATCCAAACGAGCTTTGACTATAATGTCGCTAACAGACACTCCGGGGTTCAGGAGGGACACTTTGGCGCTGCCGCTGAGTCCTAGTCCATGAGGCACAAACCTATATAAACGTGTTAATGACAAAGTTATTTTCAATTTAGAATTATTCGTTTTTTTTTAATCTTGCAATACTTACAAACCATTCAAGCTACCGGTGATATCACGACCAAGAATAGTCATTTTGCCAGAAGAGCCAACTGAAATATAAATAAAACATACAAAATACTAAACACACCAAAGTTTTACCAGCAGTGATACTAAAAAGAAAATAATTAATTTTTTATGCTAAAAAGTACTTGTTTTTATCATAATGTTTCTTTGCTCAGGCGTTTTTAATGTTTGATATAAGAATATGACTCAAAATGCAAGTTTAATGTTTTAGGTGCAAGCAACAAACTTTTGTAATATTTGATCTGCAGTAAATAAGTATACTAACAGAGCATAAAGGAGATACTGGGCATGGAGACATCAATAGACAGGTTACTGGTGAGCGGAGAGTAGCTGATGCTGTTCACCACGATGTTGCTGAGGCCGTCTACTAAAAAGTTCTCGACGAGAATGTTCACACTGAAGATACTGAATTGAAAGATAAAGTAATATTATTACACAAACAAAATATCCTGTTAAAAGTAAAGAAAATCTGTGGAGTAATATTTTTTATCTGGCGGATGGTTATTTGAGTTCATAATATGAAGAAAGTTATATTAATTTGATGTCTACTTATCTAAAAGACAAAAAATGGACAAGGAAATTAAGCGGCGTGTCGGTCTACCGACATTTCTAATGTCGTCCTCCCAGCGCGTATATGGTAGACCATAGAGTTGTAGACAGTAAAAAGTCGCTGGACCTGATTGGGTCGATATCGCCAGGGACAGAGATAAGTGGAAATCTTTGGAGGAGGCCTTCACTTGAAAGGGGTCCATGATTGTTAGAATATGAAATTAATATTTGCAATGTGTAAAAATCATGGAATAAAAACCTTTTTTATTTTTATTTTATTTATTTAAAAATAGGAAAAGACAGAAGCGCAAGAAACTGTTTGTCATTATACGCGTACTAGATTCGTACAAGAGCAAAATTGTGTGATTGACATTGTTCAATCATTTATCACCAAGACCGAGGAGGACCAACAGTAATCCTCCACTAGCAATACTGGAGGTTTACCCAAAGTACACGCGCTACAAAGCGATTCGATAGCGAACATCAAAAATGTATGGAACTAACAATGACATTCGATATCTCACTTGTGACAAACACGTGACTTATCGAATGGAATTGTCAGTTTCATACATTTTTGTCGATTCCTTAAGCGATATCGCCAATCGAAAGATACTTTGGGTCGAACATAGAGGAGGGTCCTGCACTTTTGTTCTACTCTCGTGACTCGTATTTAGGTCAAATGTATATTATACCAATGAACCGAGCTGAGGGTGTGTTATTTTACTTACGAGGGTAGGAAGAGAACGTATTCGAATTCAGCCCTGGGGAGATGATAGGGGTCCAGGCCGCGGTCGACGATCCTCTGCTTCAGCCTATCGATGACACTCACGACGATATCAGCAACATCATTCCTCTCCGCTCCGATATCTGAATTGATTAATATCAATGAGGCATAATTTCTAGCGGACATTTAGTATCAAAGAAAAATTATGAAAATGTCAATTTAACCCATTCTGTATAAATGATGATAATTGTACCAACATTCAAACAGTGTATCTAATTCGAGCTGACTATTTAAAAGATATGTTAATTAACTTTGTATGACTTACCAGCAACAGAGCCTTGGGGGAAGGCGGCGGCGCACGCCACGAGCATCAACAGACCGAATACGAAGGATTTCATTTTTGGTGCTGTTGAAACAAGTTAGGTTATAGATTAACTACCGAAACACACCGAACACTAATTTGCCTAAGCTAAACTAATCTACATAAACAACAAGGAACCTGAACTTTTCACTACTGTTTTGAAAGAAATTAAAACAAATGCAAATAGGGAAATTTTTATTGCTAATTAAAGGGTAATAACACTCCTGCTCCTCACCTTCTAATGTGTAAAAGTTGAGGTAATGCTACATAAAACGGGTATTTATACTACAAACTTATTGATTGATATCTGAATACATCTGGAAGCCTTTAATCGATTATCAATTTTAAAAATTCACTGGCGGTTGCCAGCGACGTCGTCCGCGTATAAAATTTCAAGTCTCTGGGACACGAGTCCGAATATTTTTCAGAAAGATATTTCTAGTTATGAACTTTAACCCCTTTTTTTGGCTCCTCAATGTATAAATTTCTAAAAATCTTTATTGACATAAATAATTATTCATGCTGAAGAGGTTTTTTATGCATTACTGATAAAGGAATCATGTTCCTCCATACAAACTTTGGACCCCCATTTCGCATCCGTAGGGGTTGAATTTCTTAAAAATTCTTTCTTAGTTCACACCTAAGTAGTAACAAAAACCTCTATGTAAAATTTCAAGTCTCTAGACCCAGTAGTTTTGGAAGTGCATTAATAGTTGAGTCACTTTTTTTCTTTTTCATATATATATATGATATTATATCTTTAAATTGAACTCGTCAGCTTTGATTAATTTATATTGAAATGATTAGCGTATTTGTTTCCGGTAAAACATACCTGTTTACATATTTTCTTGGAAATACTGTTAATTTTTTATGATAAACGCTTATTTTTAAGAATGAAAACTATTTCCGGGGACTGGCTAATGTGTGTGCGAGCTGGAGACGAAATGAAAGTCCTTTTACGATTCCTGTCTTTATTAAAAGGACATAGAAAAGGGACGGATAAAACGAGTACATTAATTGGTCTTATTATACGTCTCCCCCCAGTCCACTTACCCTTCCCAAAGTTTCATATTTAATAGCACTATTTTGAATAGCTGTTGACTAATATTTCGTCCCAGCCGAATTAAAAAAATACAAATAAAATATAGCCTATGTCCCTCGGCATAGTGTAGCTTCCCAACAGTGAAAGATTTTTTTAAAATCGTTTCAGTAGCTTCGGATCCTATCCAATGCAAACAAACAATCAAATCTTTCGGCAAAGATATATTATACTATAGATGGAACATTCGAAGCCTAAAAGTGAGGCATTTTTTTTGAGCTCCGGAGGTCTTCCAAAGGGAAATTTCCCCTAGTGTTTACCTTTACATTACATTTGCCGACATAAAACGTCGACCGAATGTAACCTCTTTTCTCATATTTAAATTTTATTTCATAGTATTTACTAAAGTTTAATATTATAATTAATCGAGACATTTTTAAAACGCTAATTAAAAATTTATAACAACCATAAAACAAAAGTAGTCTTTGTTAAAAATTGTTTAGATTTAAATAAAATAATAATAATGAAAAACGATAATTTACATTTTAATGAATGTTTTATTTTATTCTATTGTTTATTTTAAAAATAAAAAACACACATTTTCCCAAACTTCTTTTCGAATTTTTTTTCATGATACTGGGAAGATTTTTTTTTAATAATTTCTTTCGCGGCTCGCATTTTTACATCAAATTACTATGAAGCGCTCCCTCTATGTATAATATCTCTTTGTCTTTTTGTTTATAATTAGTGTGGAATTGAATGAATACAAAATATGTCTTCAATCAAATGCACCGTCTTTATTCTTAGTTCTTTCTTTCTTTATTCGCCGTACCACACACCGTCATCAACTTGAACATACGCCATTCCTCTGTTTCATCCCTCTTCGATGATACTTAAAAACGTGATAGCCACACTTTACTTGTATATACCAAGAGCCGACGTTATAAACTTAGGTCTAGACCTTCGTTATAGTATGATATTTGCAAGTTTCTCTCTGTACGTCTCCTGGGTTGTAGTAACTTTGGGAAATAACATCTAGTAAAGATGTATAAAATGAAACCTTACTTTCGTTAAAGGGTAAAGGTATTTTTTTTAAGTGTTCTTTGCGAGAATTTTAGAAGTCTCGGTGTCCATTGCAGGACACTTTTTACAGTAACTTCACTTTGCCAAACGGCTGTCCGTCGTAGATAAATGTCGCTTAAAGCGCTATCTTATCATATAAAAATAAGCGCCTGCGTATTTCCATATAGCCAATAAGTACAGTCAAACAAGAATGTCCGAACCTGTGAAAGAGGCGCTGATATCACAGTTGGACCTGTCAGAAAATCTATAAAACTATACTAGTATATAGGATAAAGTCCTTGATAAAACCTAATTAATCACAGAAAATAAACACAACTACATTACGACAAAGATCTTTAATATTGACAGAGTGGCGCCAATGAGTTATCATAATTTAGGTTCTTGTATGCCCACCGAGTCAAGTATTCTTAGTTGGGAAATCACACCTGAAGATCTACTAACTTACAGACCCCCACTAAATAACCTTCGCAGCATAGAAAACAAGACATTTTCAGTGTAATTGTTTTATTTTTGAAATTTTACATCATAAGACTATTTCAGTTGGAATTGAAATATTTATGGACAGATTAGGCATAAATTCCATAAAGAGACTTAAGTATGAATTTGTATTAATACAAATATATATGTAATTAATTCATACAAGCTTAGAAGAAGTGTTCAAGCAGCGCAGCGATGATCCTCGCGAGGCCACGGTTGATAAGGTCCTGAAAACAATAGATTGGTTACATTAAAAACTTGAACTATCGTGCGAATGTATTATGTATAGCAGTGTTTAAATATGAACACAGAAAGAATCAATTCCTATCTTTACCATATTAATGTGAAGCAAATAAATAATATGCAATAGGTCATTGCTGGTAAAGATTTACATTAAATATAGATCGCATTCTTTTTTTTGTAAAACTCTAAGACGCAATACTCACGTCGTAGAGGGCGAGGTTCGCGGGCAGTCTGGTCAGCCAGCCGTTAACTGCGGAGGAGAGGTCCCAGTCGAGAACACGGAGGGAGAGCGAAGACTGAAAAAAACATTAACCTCAGTGCTGAACTATTGCTTAGGTAAAAGAAAGAGAAAGAAATTAGGTTCTTTTCAATCTGATCCAATGCTTACTCCCGACCTGGATGAACAGAATTGTACGAGCTCCATGCTGTGAGGCGTTACAGTAAGGATGTCCCGGTTTTTTGGAAATTGCAAAATAAAAAGAAAGGTGGGCATGTCTCTCACCTGGATGCTGTCCAAACGAGCGTCGACTTTAATGTCGCTAACCGACACTCCAGGGTTAAGGAGGGACACTTTGGCGCTGCCGCTGACTCCTAGTCCATTAATTCCCAACCTAAAAAATTAAGCTAATGACAACACTATTTTCAATGTAAAATTTAATATTTTCGTAAGATTTTATTGCTTACACTCCACTCAAGCTTCCAGTGAGGTCACGGCCAAGAACGGTCATGTCGCCAGAAATGGAATCTGAAAATTAAACAAACCATATAAAACATTGTATCAACATTTAACCAGCTGTGATACCAAAAAGGCAAAAATCAAATCATTATTTCACATAAGAATATGATTTAAAATGCAAGTTCGATTTTTAAGTGCAAGTAGCATTCTTACGAGTATATGAGTACTAACCAACAGTGGCATAGACACTGGGCATAGAGACATCAATAGACAGATCATTGGTGAGCGGAGAGTAGCTGATGCTGTTTACCAAGATTTTGCTGAGACCGTCGAAGCTGAAGTTTTCGATGAGAATGTTTACGCTGAAGACACTGAAATCGGTAATTAATTATGATTAGTTCATAAACAAAATATCCTGTTTGAAAAGTTCAAAAGAAGTTATATGTTCCTTTCGTAGGTTATTGTATCTGATTGATGATACTATTATATTAGAACTTATAATATCAAGAATTATAAATTAGGCCTGTACGCTTGTATTGACGCTTTCTTGACAACCTCGCTTATTACGAACTCGTTCGTCCAGCGCACAAATTGCGACAGCCGTATGAACACATACATGGAAATTCATTTGTTTCTCATTTAAAAATAAGAAAAGAAAGAAGCGCGAGGAACTTGTGATAGAATATTAGATTCGGACAAGATCACAATTGTATGAACGAAGTATTTTTATTCTTCAATCGCACAACACCGAGACCGAAAAGAACCTACAGTGAGTCTGCGTACAATCACTAGCAGTGCACTATCTTCTATTCTACTCTCGTGACTCTGCATTAAATATCTCGTAAGTTCAAGTGTTGATGATACCAATGCATCGTACTGAGGGTAAGTGTTATTTTACTTACGAGGGGAGGACGAGAACGTAGTCGAATTCAGCCCTGGCGAGACGGTATGGGTCCAGACCACGGTTAATGATCCTCTCCCTCAGCCTACCGATGGCGCTCACGATGATATCAGCAACATCTCTCCTCTCCGCTCCGAAATCTGAATTGATAAATAACAATAAGACATAATTTCTTTTAGTATCAAATAAATATTATCAGAATGTGGGTTCAACCTATTTTGGTTATAAAAATTATGATAAGTACTTGTGGTAGCTTTCAAACATGGTATCTAATTCGAGTGGCTGGATTAGAAGAGAGATATTGATTAACTATATAAAACTTACCAGTAACGGAGTCTTGGGGGAAGGCGGCGGCGCACGCCACGAGCATCAACAGTCCGAATGCGAAGGATTTCATTTTGGTGCTGATAAAAAAAAGTTAAATTTTACATTAACTACAGAAATACCTGAACAAAATCATATAGTTGTTGTTATTTTCACAGAGAATCGGACAACAAACACTAATTTGTCTAAACTAATCTGTGAAAACAATAAGTAATTTAATCGTTTCTTAATTATTTTAAAAGAAATTAAAACAAATTCAATTACAGAAATTGTTATCGTTATTTCAAAAAGGTAATAACACTTCAGCTACTTACCTTCTTATGTGTAAAAGTTGAGATAATGCTGCATTATACAGGTATTTATACTCGGATATCTGAGTACATCTAGAAGCTTTTAATCAATTATCAGTGTTAATAAATTCTTTAATCTTTAAATCGAACCCATCAGTTTTTATTAATTTGTATTCAAATTATTTTCGCATTTGTTAACGATACAAATATACCTACTTGTATATTTTTTTAAGAATCAGAACTATTTTCTGGTTCCGGCTTTTGAGTTACCTTGCTGGAGGCGTAATTATAGTCTTTTTCTATTTTCGCTTTTTTATTAAATGTAAAATAAAAAAGGAGGGGACCAATAAAAACGATAATTGCTCTTCCTATACCTTTTCTCCCCATCCAAGTCTACTTTCCGTTTCCATTGTTTCCATATAAAGTATAGTGAAATAGAAATAGGTACTCTGAAGATACACTCAATAGACGAAATGCGGAAATTCTTCCAGTTGATGCCTGTCTTCTGGGTGGTCATGGTGGTAAAGCGGGCGAGCGAGCTATCCCTGCAAGTGATTGTCAGATGAATGGAATAAATAAGAAGCTAAAATGGTGTAGCAGATTATTCCCAAAGTAATTTCCCCGACTATCTTTAGAATTCAGCATGTATAAAAGAAGTGTTTTAGTAGTTTACATGAATAGTTTTATTTTACTAAATAAAGTATATTATAACGTAATTGTTGAACAACAATATCTTATGTAACTTTCATGATAAAAATTATATGCATGTACTATGATTGCACCTAATTGTAGATAAGGAGATGTTTGATAAAACTTTTCTATATTTGTCACTTCCTCAAGTCGCAAAGCACCAATCTATGTGGTCAAAACTAATAGATATTTTGTCTTTCTTGCTTAATTACGGTATGAATGGTGGAATCATACCTAAACCCAAAATATCATTAGTCATAACGACTTAGGACAGCATATTCATGTGGAGTGTCCTTAATAAAACTTTGCGGATGTCAACATAACTTTATGCAATAAAACACATCAATTACGTAAGATTTATTTATGTAACATGGTAACAAAAGTTATTATCAATTTACTTTAATACAGATTTTTATAATGTAAATCGCACGGATTAAGAAGCAAGGATAATAATGATAAGTTATCGTAATAACTTAAAGCTTTGATTGTTGAAAATAATCAATGCGTGGGGTGGCCTTGAATTTAATTTATACCTCGACCGAATTAATTGTCCCGATAGTCATAAGTGAAATTAGTGAATTTACAATAGCTCATTAACGCTCTTCTGTCAGTGTACGAAAATCACTGTCGTACTGAAGCTTCTCGTTGTGTCATTTTCTATGCCTGAGTAACTTTTTTTTGTCAGAGGGGAAATGCGTTTACGTACCCCTGCGCCGGGCAATGCCGCAGGGAGTGTGAAACTCGCTTACAGGGATTTGGCCATATCCACTAAAACCCCTCGTGACCATCATCACACATAGGTTCTGAACTTGTATCAGCATTTGCCATTGCCAATTTAAGACCCCGTGCTGCCGCTCAAAAGCCCGGCGTTTCTCCTTCATCAAATAAATATATAAATGAACATGTTCATATAAAATATATATTTATTTACAATGACATACAAAAGACTAAAGCTATATATACATATATCTATCTATAAATAGATGATTGCATTGATGACAACAAAATATTTACAAACAATATGTATACTTGCGTGTCCCAAAATTCAACGTTAAGCCAGTGCCAGTACATCATCAGGTCGGTAACTACATAGGGAAAATTAATAAAAAAATCTTTTAGTTTAAAAGTTATATTAACTTATTTGAATTTAATTGCTCTTTGATACCAGACCCCATTCGATTAGTCACTGTCTCTTGAGCTATAAACATAGTCCTAATTTTTTATTTGCATTAGCTAGCTTAGTAACATAGCGGTTAATTACAGTTAAGAATAAACGCCCCTCAAGGCATTGTTGTTGTCGAGTCCGGTGAGTCCGGTGATAGGTCGCCTGTCGCCTTTCTGCTTCCCATGCCGGACAGTCAAAGATGGTATGGTTCACTGTGTCAAGTTGATCAGGGCAGTGGTGGTACCTCGGTGTTGGTTTACTACCAGCTATTTGGTGCAGATATTCGCCGAAGCAACCGTGGCCACTCAGCATCTGCACCATCCAGTAGGAGAGGTGCCGCCACCGCCGGAAAGTCTAATCTTTCAACCTAGGGTGGATCGTGTCTAATGTCCACGACCCAGCCCTAGTCTATCCCAACTCTTCTTTCTACCTATCCATTGCCCTGTTCTGGACACAATCTCTCCAGTCACGGAAAAGTTCAGTGGGCAGCTCTTCGCCTGCCTTCCTTCTTCTGGCCCTGTACCAAGATACTTTGGCCAAATCGGATAACCGTAGAGGGCCTTAGCCCTTAGCACGCCCGCGTAAAAGCGGCGTCGCGACGATCTTGGACCACCAGTGTTAGGCAAAATACGACTCAAAGCCTCCGCCGTGGCGTCCAACCTCGTTGCGAGGCAAAGTGCGGTCCGAAGCTCCACTTCGAGTCCAACGTCAAACCAAGGTATTTCATCGTACTTTGTATCGGAATCGATATGCTACTAATAACAATTTCGTTTTTTATTTTAGGGGCCCTTCTACTATTGACGTAAATACGAAGAACCGTGGTGGGGAGCCTGAGTTACCTAACCCAGCCTAACCTAATTGGGGTAGCAGCGCCTCTCTCCAGGTCAGATAAGCTTGTCAGATTAAATACTTGTTTTTCAATTATAATAATCTGTCACATAGCTGGCACCCGCGACTTAAGTATGGATTAAGGCTTTAAAAACTGAGTAAGTTAGATTAGAAGATTAAGGATTAAATGAAGCATTTATGTGGATTGCAAAGTGTTTTCTTTATTTTAAAGTTAATTCTGATGAAAGAAAAATATTATTTTCTTTTTCTTTTACTCTTTAGGAGACGAATTTAATCAAATCCTATCTCAGTGCTTAGCCCATGTTTACCAATAGCTAGTCGTTTCTTATAGGGTCGACGGAGACCTACTCGTCCATACACCTGGTGTATATTCTTATGCTATATAACTTGTAATTTACTCCCGCTTTAGACCTTCAGAAGATACATTTAAAAAATCCTAATTAATTTAATAGTTACGGAACGTAAATGTTGTTCCTGCCTATACCTGTGTAATAAATGTTTAAAAATCTCTTCTTGGTTCTCGGCTGAGGTGTAACAGAGATCCCTTAAAGTCTCAGGTCCAGTAGTATGTGTTGTGGACACTACCTGGTATGACTCGCCTCCAAAGAGGAGATAAAATTATATGATATTAGTCTTTTAAAATAACTTGGCGCCCCGAGGTGGTCACTGCGCTATGCTCCTGCATCCAGCTGCACCCTGCTAAACTTAAAACTGTGTTTTGCGCAACGATTCTCGCGAAGTTACCAGCCGCCAAGATATACGAAAAGCACTCTATGTACATAGTAACGTTTTCTCCGTAACTAGTGAGCGAGGATTCTTACTAATTACCCAATCATATGTAGAATTTAATATTCCAGTGTGTATATAATTATTTTTAACGCATTCCAACTGCTATGTTGATGTACCGATTTGTGCAAACTCAATAAGTTTACTAAATATTAATAAAAGATTTAACTCGTTTTCCATTAATAAACCTTTGGTTTCCGGGGTCAGTTTGCCAATCACCTAAATCCTAGATATACTCCTTCCATCATAAGAACTCACAGTTATAATATATCTATTAAAATATTTTACTTTAGAAGAAATAAAAACCATTTTATGCCAAATTTAATCAGTTTTAAAGAATAATTTGCTATAATTATTAATTAGCTTTACTTAAAAAAAACACAAAAAACATGGTTATAAGTATGACATACATAATGACACCTTTGATTACGACCCGTGAAGGCAACATTGGATGTAAAATTTAATAAAAAAAATAAGTAGTACTTTTTCGAATACTCCTTTTCGTGATCCAGACCTTAGTAATTTACAATAAGTTATTCCTTAAAAGAAAACCATTTAAATATCTTCGAAAATTATTTAATACAAACAATTTTATATGGTTTTATTTCAACACTCGGAGTGAAACAGTTTAAAGGATTCTTCCATTTTAAAACTGTACCACTTTTTTGAAGAAAGTTTAGCTTTAGTATAGTGGAAGTATTTTTTAGCATTACAAACATTCTGACTAGCTGTCTCAATATTGTTAAAATGTATTAAGTCAAGTCATTTAGATTTTCTAAAAACTTGAACTTGCTATTTTGCATATGCAGTAAGTCACTCAATCTGTCATTTCTCTTGCAAAACTGCACGTACATAGAGGGTACAGTAAAAGAAATAATATTCATTAATAATTAAATAAATAATTTATTACAATAACAAAAATTATTTTACAAACTCAGGTGTTATGTATAAAGAAGGTACGATGGTGTGGTTTGTTAAACAAAATAAAGATGTTAAAATTCGTACAAAACTCTAATAACTATAACATTGTATAATTAAGTGTGTACATTATACGAATTATTTGTTATTGCGTTGACTTGATGACTCCTCTTACAAGATGCGATCGAGCAAGAAGATGATTGCCCTTTGGAGCAGATTGTTGATGTAGTCCTGGTACAAAGATATAAATATTATTAGATTAGATAGATAGTAAATATTGAGCCTGGAAGATATTATAATAACGAATTTAAAATATCAAATGATGTCACATCATCCTATCAATGCAAAGTAATGAAGAAAAGACACAAGCTTGCTAAATAAAACCGTTATAATATTTATTAAAAGCATCGATAAAGTAAACGAAGTTTTAAAAAGCAAGATCGTAAATCGTTAATAAACTTACAGAGTTGTTGCTGAGGAGATTGGGGAGAGTGTTGCTCAGGAAGTTGTTGACGGCGGCGGATACGTCGTAGCCGATAATGTTGATGTGAAGGCCGGACTAGAAAATGTATGCAATTATTATAAAACAATTTCCTTACAAATGACGTACAAATACATAAATGACAAAAAGTTCAAATCAACTATACAAAAGTCCACAGTCTTCTAAATTGATTCATCAATGCGTTCAGTGTTATGTGGCTACAGAAACATTTATTATGGATTTTAATTCTTTCTTTAGCAAGACTTCATAATTGTGTTGATTTCTGATTTCTATTCAAGCAAACGACGATTCTTTTCCTTTTACTTCACGAATATATCTTTATGAATATTCTCACATCTCTTGTAACATTTTTTCTGAAAACATAGAAGAATAAAATTACCTCAATTCCACCGAGAGAAGCGTTGATATCGAGGTCGCTCACAGCAACGCTGGCACCAGATACGTCAACAACTGCGTTACCGGTAATGCGGAAGTTCTTGATGGCCATCCTAAAATATTAAACGTCATGATTTACTTCCAGTAGCTTTATTGAAACTAATGTTATATTTAGTTTGTTTTGTATCTTGCCTTCCGGAAGCCAGAGCACGGTGGGAAGGACGGTCTAAGATGGAAATCTCTCCCTCTGCGAGACCTGTAGAAGAGAGAAAAACATTACAAAGAGCTTGTAACAAAGATGATAAAACAATTCAGTGGATAAGCAATGCGTAATCAGGTGTGAACGCGAAAAAATGAACAAAAGGAGAGCCAGTATCTAGTATCAATACCACTAACATTATCTGAAATTTGATGTATGTTCTCTTTTCTTTCATTACTTGTAACAACATTTCACTTACTATTGACTTTTTGGTTAGAAAAGTGTAAGCACTTACGAAGGCTACCGCTGACTTCAGGGATGGCGACGTCAAAGGTCAGCTTTTGGGTGATGAGAGAGAAGCCGATGTCGTTGACAACGATGTTGCTGGCGCCAACCACAGACAGGTCGGACACGGAGCCGCGGGCGGTGAATAATCTAGAGCAAGAAGTATACATTTAAATGACCATCTATGCGCTATTCGATTTGAAATCTCGTAGCTAATACAGTAAAAACCACGAAATAAATTCTCCTTTTTTTGTCCCATTCCAATCCAATGTAAATGATACTATAGTTATAATGAACAATAAAGGATTCTAATTAAATATACACTTACCCAGCAAGAGGGAAAGTGTATTGTCCCTCAACGAATTCGAGGACGTAGGGGTCATAACCACGTTCGCGCACCCAATTCCTTGCGCGTTCAATGACGTTCAGAACAACATCGACTACGTCTCTCCTTGATTCCACATCTGGAAAAGCATATTTGATTAAATAATGTATTAGCCATCACTGAGATGAACATATCGCATTAATAATTTAAATACTAATGTCTTGTCAAATTTTATTTTTGAAGATTTACTAGGAATTGCACGAAGGAACTTTATCATTTATTAACTTTTTTCTTATGGGCATGGAAATCATTTTTGTCACTTTCCTATGAGTCAGAGAAGAATTGTCATTTGATTTGTTTTCTGATGTGTTATGGACGAAGTATGAGAGAACTTACCATAAGACTGCGGTAGGGCGGTGGCGCTAGCCAGGGCCAACAGGGCGACAAAGGCGAAAGTCTTCATGGTGATATACCTTAAGAAAAAATATGAAAAATAAAATCAGTTTTGATCAGTTGATTAGTCAATAAAATATATATTGTTAAAATTGTTTAATTAACTCGTAAGTTAAGTATTCACCCTTACCTTCCTTTTAGTAAGATTAATATCCAACTGCTGCTGCAGCGACTATTTATATTCAATTTTTAAAGTGAGATAACGTTAAATGAATTATGATAAAATACCTTTAATCAACAATGCTAAAGCTTTTACTTAGCCATTATCAATGCAGATATATGTTGAATTTTAGGAGATATATATTCACTGTATGTATTCTGCTTGCGATATCGCCTTTTATTTGCCTTGGTTAATTCATCACCAGCTCACTATTCGTCCCCACAGAGGGGTAGGCGCGGAGCCTACCCCTTATGGGATGACTAAGCCATAGACAACCACGCTTGCCCAGTGCGTGTTGGTTGACTTCACATATACCTTTGAATTTCTTCGCCAATATCTGCAGGTTGTATCACGATGTATTTTTTCTTCACCGTAAAAGCGTCCGATAAATATGAAATATGAAATTCGAGCTCGGGACCTGCAGATTACAAGTCAAGAGCTAAACCCCTGATCCACCGATGCTCATAATTGGTGCTCATGCTTGGTTAATCAAATTAAGATAAATATACATTCTGTACGTCAATGTAAACCTTATTGTACAATATCAACCTTAAGAACTCTCTCTGTACTCTCTCCGTTGGTTCATTCATAAAATTTAATTACGAAACACTGAAGATCCTTGTTGCCGGTACTTGTCTGATACATCTGGTTCACTGAGACCCTAGGCTTCATTGTGGTACAATATAAATTTCTCCAAAATAAAGGTGAATGCGTGTGTTCATTTCGGCTAATATTTATTAGAGGTGATTATGCTGTATCTTTCTTTTGACGAAGTGAGGAATCAGAGGTTTTAGAATAAACTAAGAATGTCTTTTTCTACGACTTAATAGCTGTCTGTTTCTCCATGTCTCTAACGTTGATCTTTCTGAAATGCATTTTAGTATAGAATTATAATTATTTATTTTTCTTTCACTTTGTCATTTAGAGCGGTCAAGGCCACGAATATAAGCTTTATTTAAGAAATCTTTTCCTTCTTTAGATTAAGTCATATCATTTTTATCAATTAAAAAAAACACCAGATACTCTAGAAAGTTTTTGATTGATATAATTTGTTATCTAAATAAGTACGCAAGTAAAATGTATTTATATAATCGGATATATCTAGGTATTATTTGCTGGGGACTTAAATCTGTTATGCCACTGATATGAAGATTAATTTTGTTGCCAACGAACATGAACTCTTATATTAAAACATATTTCTAATATCATATTCGCGAGGGCGACGGCTGGTCAGAAATTAAAAAATGATATCGTTAAATCTTCATCGTTAAGTGACTAAACATATCCACTGAGATGAGTATACCCCGTAAATAAAAGGTGACTAGGTCAACCATGCCGGTGAGTGTTGGTCATCACACATATATTTCAATATCCTCGCCGAGGGAACATGTAGAGCTGAAGATAACAAAAATACTTGTGAAACAATTGCAACCAAAATGCAGTGGTGATAAAAGGATTATTAATTTATTTTCATGTGATTTTATATTTGATAAAATTACCGATAAAATAGTGTTTTTTTGTTGTCACGCAAATCTATCAAAACTGTTGCCGTGCACGAGCACACCCAGTTCGCATACATCGGCAACTAAAAGACTAACGTCATAACAATCGGCGTTTTTCTTTTTTGATACTCATGAATGATACTGACCTGGGCATTATTGATCACATTAAGACGCCCAGGACACTGCTGCAAAACATTAAAGATACGTTCTAGTGAACTATTTTGCAGTTTAATTTGAAACCAAACGTACTGTGGATCTAACTCAGTTCGATTTTAAATTCGCTTACCATCTCTAGACAGGCTATAAAATATGATATCTTGTACCTAATTTAATTGGTAGTCAATGGTAGCCGTGGTGTCGTATCAGGAGGCCAAGATGTTGGTACAGGGCAGAGAGGGTTGGAAAGGACTTCATCAACAATGTCCAAAAAGCTTAAATTAATGGAGAGAAGTCATTGGTAGCAGGTGTGAAGATTGTAACTAATAATTCAGATCAAATTAACTGTTTATATCAACAGGCTAAAGTCATCAAAATCTGTCATTTCCAAGCAATGAACTAACATAACCATTTATAGATTAGCACACGTAACACTTTCAAAAAGCCTGAATACGTTATGTTGAAAGACATCGATTAATAAATGGCCTTGGAATTGAAATTAAATACGTTACATAAAATTAATTCAAGATAATGGATAAATAATTGAACAAAGAACAACACAATTTATTGAAAACTAGTAAATTATCTCTAGCTCTTTTAGCTTACGCCTTCATTAGACAGAGTTCGAGATAAAAAACGGAGATTTTGCATTGGCGTAAGTCCGTTTTTATCGCGAACTCCATCTGATGAAGCCGTAGGGTTATGGAGAAACTAAAATTCAATAGTATTGCTTAATAATTAAATTTTCTTCCTTTTATTTTTAAATAGTTAAAATCTTTTTGTGTATTTATCCAGAAGGAATAATCTATATTATATTAATGAATAATCTATACTAATATATAAAGAGAGAAATTTTGTATTTTTGAATTTTTGTAT
>QDHC01001247.1:651741-670307 GCA_013186455.1 Papilio dardanus tibullus
TTACAAATTTAATCCCATGTTATCATCATCACCAGCTCGCTATACGTCCCCATCGAGGCCTGCGAAGCCTACCCTAAGGGGTGACTAGATAGTCAACCACGCTGGCCCTGTGGGGGTTGTTCGACTCCACACATATCATTTCATTTATAAGCCAATATGTACAGGTTGAATCACAATGTTTTCCTTCACCGTAAGAGGGTCGGGTGAATATTTTCATATGAAATTCGCAAATCAAAAAGCATGTACATGGCGGGATTCACACTCGGGACCTGCAGATTACAAGTCAAGAGCTTAAGCTCTGAGCCACCGACACGCTCTTATATATCCCAAGTTATACCAGCCTATAATTTTCCAAGTTCAGTTGATTTCTTTCAATACGAAAAAGAAAGCTTGATACCCTAGTAATGAACAGTAATCTTAACTGTGAGCTTTCGACCGAAACACTAAACTAAATTTATATGAAGACTTGTTGGAGTGTCATAAATAACTTACAGAGTATTTCTCGAGGGTTGATGGCAGAGTGTTGTTGATCCAGTTGTTGATGCGGGCAGACAGATCCCAGTCTTGGATGCGGATGTTAAGGTCGGACTAAAATAACAAATGATCATTATCAGTTATATCATTATCATTGTTTCTCTTTCTTTTCCCGCCAATTGACGGAAAGATAGGGATGTGAGAGATCATTAATTTTTCAGTTAATCCTGTCCCCTAACCATTTAAAATAGGTAATAAATATTTCTGTATCTCATTTTGCTGCAGTTTTTAGAAGCGTAAAGCCGGCTACAGACGGTCAGTTTTAACTACACATTTCGACTACGAAGTTGGAACTGACGTGTGTAGGTAAAACTAGGAACTGTATTGTTCGACTATGCAGTTCAAATTGACGTGTGTACAACACATAAAAAACTGAACGTCTGTAGCCAACTTTACAGGTACTTGCTCGTTTTTCTCTAATTTAATCTTTATATTATATTATTTAACTTTTTTCAACTCACTTGGAAACCACCAACGCCGAAGTCGAGTACCAAGTCATCGAGCAGGTATCCGGTGAGTCCGAGCTGAGCCTCCACAGCTACACGGAGGTTGCTGAGTGCCAAGCTATGGGAAGATAAAAATATTAAAATTCATATAAACAGCTATCGACACGACCGAAACAGTTACTTATAACTACTAAAAGATCACATAGCAGAAATAACTTTAGACTTTCATGGGCCTCTATCCGCACTAGTCTCACTGGTAGGAGGCCATTTAAGACTCTTTTGCAGTTGTTGTGCACCATAATTCATATTATTTTGTTATAAATCGAATCATATGAAATGTAACATTATGTATGTTACAATCCTTTCGGAAATTAATTGTGTTATCAAATTAATTCTAGATTTTTGTTAAAAAGATTGTAATATCGCAACAGATTGAGTGGGCATTTGCAAAACAGTAGGTTGATGTGAACGTCGATAAGAAAAGACTTTATTGATTAAGCCGAACGAAGTATTATTGAATTGTAGAATAAAAAATTAATGAAATATAAATTTACCTTCCGCTAATAGCACCGCTAATGGTGCGTGTGAAGATCTTCACTTCGGCAGAGGCACTGTCTGTGATAAAAACAAACTGTGGTTATTACTTATTTTTTAAATATTGTTAACTAAGAAACAGAAAGTGATTTCGATGTATTCATAGATAATTTAAATCCTGAGACTATGCATGGTTTAGATACAGACGACTATTCTTATATTCTTATATATTTTCAATAGTATTTTTTGTAATAAAAAACCCTTGTACCCTTTGCAAGCGTTTTTTTATCACGTTGTGGGTTCTAAGGTGCTTGAGAAATAAATACGTCAGTTGCTGCAATAGAAACTCTGCAATTTTAGAGATTTATAAATTAAAAGCCATACCAGCAGAGACTTGGACATTGGCGAGACTGAGCGCCACACGGAGGGTGCTGCCGCTGAAGGAGACGTCATCGATTTGGATGCCACCGAATCCGGAAGCTCTGAAGTTCTCAACTGATGCAACAGCACTGAATACTCTGTAATTAACATTACAAGGGATTATTATAAACAGTACAAGTAATTAACAACACTTAAATTCAAAAGGGAAATAATAGAGCACATTAACAATTGTCTTGGATGGATTATGCAAGAGTCATGTACCCCTGGAATATGGAATCGATGATATAAGGAGTGAGAGAGACAGCGAGAAAAATCCCTGATCAGTAGATTAGTAATTTTAGGTTTATTTTCTATGGAAATATGGTTTGTAATGTTACTTACCCAGGAACTGGGAAAGTGTAGTCACCAGAAGCGGACTCGACGACGAATGGGTCGGCGGCGGCGGCCAACTCAATGACAGCCTCCAACACGCCGCGGACGAGGTCATCTACGATTCTGGTGTTCTTGAATTCTGGAAAAGTATTAATTGCTAGATTAGAATTAGATATGAATCTAGAATTAGATTTGAGACTATATTGCGTATGTCGCTAAGACGCTAAAATCGCTGATTGGCGTTGCCTTGTGTAAGGGCTTAACTAGTCTAATAGTATTTTCAAATCGATATCTAAGTGTGAAACGTTATTTGGTATGTCTCAACACAAGAAACTAGAAGATATTTCTGACTGTGGCATCCAAGGTCTTTCATCAAAATACGACCCTATGGGGAATATAATAAGGTTTCAATTCCTTTTTATATTTAGTCTTACCGGGTGTCTCCAATTCCGAGGGCACGGCGCTAGCGCCCACCAGCATAACAACAAGAGCGAAAGCGATGGTCTTCATTTTAGCGGATCTATTAACAATCGATAAAAAATACAGATTAAACATTTTTTATTTTATTCAAATTTATTCCTACTATTATAAATAATCGCAACAAAATAACGACGTTTACTTACCTGATTTGTTAATTAGATTGCGAATATTTCATTATAGCCAACAATTTATACTAATCTAAATTTTAGATAGCATCGAAACTAATCGATCAATTACATTTCTGATCGCCTTTATCATTTAAAACTTAGGCGAAAAATTCATTTACTTTAGATATGTTTGAAATAATATACGTAATCTCATACGCTCATTCATGAAGAAATAAAATCAATGTTTGGTCCAACAAAAAACTCTAAGTTATAGGTACTCACTATAGTATGTTTTGTGTGTTTCTTCTTATCAAAATAAACCATATTTATAGGCTTAATGTTGCCACAGAACTCTTGGATTCTTCCATAAAGACCATAGAAAAGTTGAATACGGAAAGCAGTAGACTGGATACACTCATCGGTGAAGGATTCATGTCCAGAAATGGACAGAAAAAAAAGGAAAACGTGAATTCGCCGAAAAAGCAAAGCCACCGCTGCCTATAGACATCTGTTATTGCAGGATCCAAAGCTGATGATGATGACAAAAAATATCAGGACTTTCTCAAATGAAACTCATTTTTATATACAAGCATTTATTTATAATTAAACACAAACTGCGAACATTCAATAATGCAATAATAGCTCTAATTTTTATTAATAAGTTTAAACATTGTTACTATTATAATTTAAAAGACAAATTGACTGAAAATAATACTGCTTCAGCGTAGGCCTTAGAAGGTTAGAACTTCATTATATTTAGGCCTTAACTTGCTGGTAAGCGGGTACAAAGCAAAATATTTATTAGGTGCATAAAAATTTCATATTCATTTTAACTATCAACGCCAAAATTTAACTTCACTTAGGTAATAAATTATTTCGAATATTAAAATGTAATGAGAATGTATTCGCCAAATTACGTATCTCAAAATGAAATATCTTATGTAATTTTAAAATTAGAAATTAATTCATTCATAAATATTTAACAATTGTACAAAATTTTAATGTCAATAGTCATTTAGTTTAAATTACGAATTACCACAAACGCGAGACTTCCATGATTAAAGTAAGCTACCCAAAGAACTTTTCGATCGGCGATATCGCTGTTTTTATCGACAAAATTGTATGTAACTAACATTGACATTCGATAAGTCATACGCTTGTCACGTGTGAGATATCGAACGTCATTGTCGATTCCATACATTTTTGAAGTTCGTTATAGAATCGCTTCGTAGCGAATGTACTTTGGGGAAACCCCCAGATTATGTGACGATGATTATTAAAATTAAGCCAGCATTGAAAACCCGTAATATAACCTTAACAAAATATACAACTCAAACGAATCACTTAAATTATATATTTAGTAAACAAAAAAATTGTACATCTCGATATAAGCATTTCATATTTTGGCACTACAAATAGTCATTTAAAAGTAAATAAAAGTTATCTTTAAATAAATCAAAATCAGTGCTAATTTACAACCTACAACTACATATACATGCATATAAAAATCATACAAAAAGAGAGAACAAGAGGCACTCTAAAAGTAAGCGTAGTTCGTGAAACACCTAACGTGAAAGTTAGCGACTTTACTGATATTCATCACTCACTAACATTAGCCGAAGTTCGTTTACAATTACATTTACTGTATATAAGTTATCTACTTATTGATCGAAATAAATAAAAGCCCGAAATTCATCTACATAGTACACATAGTTTAATTTTTATCTAAATCTCATAAAGTATCGTCTTCCACAACAGATTATGATTTCGACATGCTTACACTAATCGGCTACAGACGAGCCTGATATTTTAAAATAGTCAAGGAAAGTAAAGCGAAATAAATTCGAGCACCTAATTTACAACACTAATCATACAATATATACACAATTTAAAATAGTACGCCTAGAATGCAACTGACCGAAACATACTGCATGAATAAACTTCTTAACTCTTAAACAAATTGTAAAGATTCATCTAGGTAACATTTAAAAATACCAATATTTGAAAGCTGAACCGTTAGCAACTATATCTGCTAACCTAAACGTATCGATCCTAAAATAATAAGATAATAATTTGTATGATCAAACATACTCAATACACTACTATCTCTAGGTTTGCGATTTGTATTCTTGCTTTGCTTATTTTTGTATTAAAGAGTTGAAAAAATTACAAACCTTTTAATAACTAGTATTCATGCTTTATATCTTAGATTTTTGAACATTGGTTGTTGTTTCATTCGTTTGTATTGTTAATTCTAGAAACACTATCGCTCGAATCTTTGTCGTCATCAGATTCCGTTTTATTTATATAGATCCGTATATCACGTACAACTTTCTAATATTGGTCCACTACAAAGTTGTGAAATGGCCTAGCTTATTATTAACTTACACTCTAAGGCTAGAATGAACTTAAACATTTCTATGCCTTGCGTGATATGTATTGTAATAGAGGCGCATTAAAGCTAACAATATTTATCATTTTCGAACACCGCCATTGAACAATTTATAGTATTTCAATAATCAGCGCAAGATCCCCACTTGATGGTCGATACAACTCCTCAGAAGAAGCATACAGTGCCTCGTTAAATGTTAATCATTACTATTCTTTTGCTATTCCATACGTCCGTCCAAGATATTAGTATTATTATTTATTAGTTTCCAAACATCATTCCGGTAAAATCACCATCAGTTTATGATCATCCTTCTAACAACCTTCGTACACATCAAGACAATCTCCTTGAAAAGAGGTACAGCCAAAAACATGCAGTATCCATACGGCGACGAGGCGTATCTTTTTAATTTCCAAAACGTCATGTTTAATTATTTTTCTCCATATTCCGCACATTCTACCCCGAAAGATATGTAGTGACTTATCACCTATGACAAAATTACATCTACGTACATAATTCTATAATTTTATTATTAACAAGTGATATGTTGTTGGAGGCATCACTCCTTTTAACATTAGTTCATAAACAATAATTATTCATCACTTACATATTAATTATGGAACTTAATATCGAGTTTCCTCAAATAGAGTACATTCTGGACTTATAGCGCAATTTAACACTTCAGGTGGCTTACAACTAAAACTTTTAAAAATATAACAATTTATACATAAAAAAATAACACAACAACTCAAGACAATTAGGCTTATGCCAAAGAAATAATTCATAATCGAAGAAAACTATAAAATATAAACCAACTGAAGCATACTAAAAATAGTATCAGCGTAATTTATTTAACGAATTTCAAAAATATTGAGTTAAAGTTAACAATTGCAAGAAAACTAAGACTGAGGGTATTGAAAGAAATATCTGCAGTTTCTCCTGCGTTGGTGCAGTTCTTTGGAGGTTCCGGCTTATCTGTAATGAAAAATATTACATTAGAATTAAAGTTTAAAAATGTAAAACAAACCAATTCGGTTTTTGATTACTTAAATCTTCTTAAAGATTTAAATTGCCTTTTGTAGATAACAAAAAATTACATTACGGTTAACTTACTGGTGGCAGCCATCAGTTGAGGTAAGTATTTTTGCCAAAACGCACATTGCTTGACGCGTAGACCGTGACCAATGGAGCTGGAATTAACAGCAAGAGAGAGAAATTCCCGGCCTGTTGCTGTATGAAGTGGCCAATGGACTTTTGTTATTTCACCGTTTGGATCGATCGAAGGGTTCCTGTAATAAAAAAAATGTAATTAAAAATCGATGTATTTAACCACCGTATATAATAAAATTTGATAATTGTACATACCCAGTTCTTGCAAAATTAGCCCAATATCTCATCAATCTTTTACTAAAGTCCACTTCTTCTGGTGAATAGTTCTTGCCTGGATTTAGAGGTTCACCGAATACATAGTTAATTTCATCAGCATGCATCACACCAGTCCAAGATGGCCATGGGTTATTCTTGCTGCGATGTTTATAGTAGTAAGTATACACATTGTTACCAGTTTCCGCGTATCTATGAGCAAACTCATTAACGCCGCAAGTGAAATGATAGTCACCGACCATTTTGTCTAACGCGTTTCGATTTTTAACTGGATCATCAGGATTCAACCAATCTGTGTACTCAAATACAATCGCTTGCTTAGCAACATCATTAACGTAAGGATTAAGTTCTCTTACAGCTTGCAAATACTGCTCTCGCGTGATACCTACATTTTCCTCTTTCGGAAATAATTCCGTGAGGTAATAAAGGATAAAATAATAACCCTCTTCAGTATTTGACCCCATTAGAATATTTGTCTTCTTGAAATTCTGGTGAATCAGAGATCTTATAGGCATCTCGTCTAAAAATGATCCGTCGATTATAGGGACAAACGGAAATTCACAGATTCCTAACGTGCCCCATTCATTATTTACGAGTTCATCTGCGCTTTTCTTTCGCAAGCAATCAATCATGGGGCCCATGTCTGTTTTAGAATTTGGACAATGAACAGCTTCAGCTAAACGTATTCCGCGAAGCATGCTCTCTTCCCGGGATATGATAGCCCAGGGCGCGGTTGCAGCTCCCGACTGCATTATAGCTTGCGTGAACAAATTTCTTGAAAGAGGTGAAAGTAAATGCAAAGATACCGACACGGCCCCCGCTGATTCACCGAATAAAGTTATATTATGAGGATTTCCACCGAAATACTCTATGTTGTCTTTTACCCAATGCAAAGCCATTATTTGATCAAATAAACCGGCATTTCCAGGAACATCTGGTGTATCAAAAAACAAAAATCCTAACGATGCTACTCGATATTGCATCGAAACGTATACAATTTTCTCTTCTGAAACAAGAATTTTGGGATCATAAACGTCTAATGTAGCAGTACCAGAATAAAAACCGCCACCGAATACCCAGAGCATTACTGCAGCATTTTTTGGACGGGGCTTCGGCGTAACTATATTAATATAGAGACAGTCTTCCTGCATATCCGTGTTGGGATTCCACATCATAGCTCCCGGGAAATCACCAAATACGGTATCTACAATTTGAACGCATGAATGTGGCAGTGTTGTTGTATTAAGTATTTCATCTCCCCAATTTTCTACCGGTCGCGGGTGTCGGAACCTCAAGTCCCCGATGGGTTTTTGAGCATAAGGAATACCGAACCAGGCATCGACCTGTTTTCCCGTCGCCGCGGTAAGTGTTATTCCTCTTACTTTTCCTTTTCTCGTCCGAACGATCAAAGGATCATCCTCTTCGGGACCGAGTTGAGGTTCGTCGGCCATGAGTTCTTCAGCCCGTTCATGGTTGGAGTAAAATCTTTCGTCGAATCTCGCACGCTTAGAGGATGACTCCGCTTCTTCATACTTGGCTCTTTTCGATGAAGTTTCGTGTTCATCGATGCGAGGGAGTATGGTATCTAATTCGGGATTGTATCGAACTGCTTCGCCGTGCCCTCGATAGGGTTGTGGTGCATCTGGAGCAGGGAAATGGAGATTGTGTTCTGGAGCATGATGTCGTGCGCGGTGCTCGTGCGGGCTGGCGACTGCGCGCGCCACCAGCGCGGCTAGCGTCGCGACCAGCACACGCATACCGTCGCTACACCCGCTCTAACTATCACCACCTGAAACATAAAGAAATCATTTTAAGATACATGGACGGTTTGATTCCTGGTTCATAAGGTAAATTAATGAGAATAGGATGTACAGAACGGGTACATTCATTTGGATGTGCCCGTTCCGTAGTTTCCTACATCCTAAACGACCTA
The DNA here is from genome assembly GCA_013186455.1 of Papilio dardanus tibullus. Classification (NCBI taxonomy): domain Eukaryota; kingdom Metazoa; phylum Arthropoda; class Insecta; order Lepidoptera; family Papilionidae; genus Papilio; species Papilio dardanus. The sequence continues at coordinate 660,301 of QDHC01001247.1, forward strand.
AGCGATTTTTAAGTGTTTTTTGATTCGTCTTCCCAGGAGTGTCGTTATAAATTCGATCTAAAATGTTGTTTCGTACCTTAATTAATTATGAAATAAGGTTTCGAATATAATTACTTGCCCTTAATTATTAACTATTTAACTTTATACCTATGGATAGAAAATACCTTCTTGCATACATTGTAAACGTAGGAAATCTTTTGAGGTCATCGTTTAGTCATTCAATGGAGCAGAGATTTATGTACATGAATTGCGATGTGTGACAGAAAACTATTTTTGGATCTCTGTCAGTTTAGTTATTTTCTCTTGAGACATAAACTTCTTAACAGTTTTTTTCTAAAATATGTAAAGTTTTTCATACTTTTTTTACGTTGGTGTGATTCGTGGAACTATTTGATAAAAAAATATTAATTAACCGCGTGATCGCTTTATATCTAAGCGTCATAATAATGATTTACGTATTATTCAAATCAGTTGAACACCTGCGTTGAATTTATAATTGCTAAAAAAAACAAGTAAGATAGGAAGGTAAGTAGAATATCTATTTTTTTTTGTTTATTCTACGACTTCTGTATGCCAGTTACATGTATTTCACATAGTAGAAAAAGCAAACATATATTTTCTATCGTTATACGAGTAATGACTTAACCGGTACAATAAAGCAATTATCTATTACAAAAAACCTTAGATGTATATCAAATCTATAATAATTAATAAGTATGTTCGAAATTAACTAAAATTGAACGGCTAAAAAATTTCTGTATGTTCAAGTTGTAAATTATTGTGAGTGTATGTATTACTGGTGTTACTAATTTATTGCCAGTCGCGCAAAAACAGTATAAAATCAATGTTAAGATAATTTTACAGGTTATTAAAATAACAATAAAAATCTTTTTTTTCTCTTATCTCTAATCCAGTAATCAAATCAGTATAAAATTATGTATTCACGTAATAAATTGATAGTGTTATTTTTAAACAGATAAGATTAAAATTTCCGGTCATAGTGCTATAAACCTTAATCAAATAAATATGTTATCTCAACATAAATATGTTATCTGATTTTCCAGAGGTTTTTTGTGTATTTTTTTTATAATACAAAGTGGCAAACGAGCAAGAGGCCACCAGGATACGCTGAAAAATCCGAAGTGATCCCTGCTCATAGACATCTGCAATTGCAGATGCGTTGCTTACCCTTAATCTACGGAGGAGACGGACAGCAAGAGGATAATACCACTTCCTATGCGTCCTCTCCCCGCCAATCCACTTCCCCTTCCCATAATTTCCTTATAAGGAAATGATAGGAATAGAAAGTGAACTAAAATTATAGTGTTGTAATAAATCGTATGCGTAACTCATACATCTATCGCTTGCCATCGGTAGTCGGGCACTAGCAGCCGGGCAGTAGGGCAACATCAGCCGGGTAGTGCAAATATTTGATGTGAAACAACTCCGATTGTTTATGTTTGCGGAACAAATCAAACACTCCCAGTTATTGCTCTCCTACGGATATTGGATATTATGTTGGAGTAAACAGACTACGTTATATCGGAACTATACATGACTATAACTATATAACTGTATTATACAGTGGAACCTTGATAAGCGAGAATCCAAGAGAACGGGGTATTTGTCTCGCTTATAGAGGTTTCTCTCTTATCCGAGTATCTCGCTTATGGAGGTAGCTCGTCGGAACCAGAGAATGTATACGTTTTTTTTATATTTATGAGACGAAATGAAACTCAAAACTTGAAACATAGCTCACTATGTCCTAGGTTATACATAGCTATGTTAATTTGGAGTAAGACTCTTTGATTACAAAACGTTTTTCTGAATAAATAACTAATTTGACAAATAAAATAAAAAATAACTAACATAACAAACCTACGATTAGAGTTGAAGTTTAAAAAAAATATATAATTTTTAACCGACTTCCAACAAAACGAGGTTATCGAGTTAATGAGTTTTAATCAATCTAAATATGATATTTAACAATCCGCCCCTGATTAATTTATACAAGACGATATCTTTAATAGTAATATTGCTATTTATTTTGTTTTTGTTTAATAGCTTGTATGGCTTAAGATGCTACACCCGAAGCTACGGCGTAGCGTATCAGTAGCACTGCTATGCCATACCTGCATTGCACTGAAAAACACAAGGAAGAAGTCTTACTTTCAACTTACGTAATTAAAATTAAAAAAAGAATACTAGCTGTCGTTCGCGACTCCGTCCGGGTGGAATTAAAAAATAGCCTATGTTACTCGAGGATAATGTAGCTTTCTGACGGTGAAAGAATTTTTGAAATCGGCTCAGTATTTTAATACATACAAAAATACAAAGTTTTCCTTTTTAAAATATTAGTATACATTTAAGTGTTAGGTACATGCAGTTTTTAAAAAAATCTAGTAAAAATCGTCTCAGAAAGTATGGTTTCTAATCGTGTTTTTTTTATAAACTACAAAAACTATAATAACGTATAAATAATTAGACTATTATATTTATCGCTCACGAAACTGCATTCGAGAATTTCTTTTCGTTAGTACTATAGATTGGGTCAGATAAGAACACCCCACAACATCGGAGCCGCTCAAATAAAACGTTGCCAACGAACCGCATTGAATTTAATATTAATTCGAATCTCATTTTAATTTGGCCAACGACGGCGAGCAGTTAAAGACCGGCTCTATGCTAAATTCGATACTGCGGTGAGGCGCGATATCGCCAAGTCGCGTGTCGGAAGGTCAGGCTACGTTGGAGATACGCCACTGGCCATTTGCAATTCAAAAGCAACCGCTGAGTGGAAATGCGACTGTGATGACTGTCATACTGCTTACTTGCGGCCTTGTGCTAAAAACAATAAAGGTCACACGTCAGCGCAGCTTAAAATTGATGACTCATATATCACATGTTCAGTTTTAACTGTACTGGGGGTCGCTAGGAAGCGAAGTTTCATACATTTTTGAATCGCTTCGCAGCGAATATACTTTGGGTAGACAGCACACTGTACAGTTAATTTGAACCGCGCAGACAAACTTTACAGTTCTCAGTTTTGCCTCATACGTCAGTTTTAACTGCGCAATCGAATTGTACAGGTAAAACTGAGCCTCTGTAGCCGGGTTTAAACCTTCGCGGCTACGAGTGGCAGAATGAAATGTCGTATAGCAACAAATGAAATTAGTCTGATTTAGTATCAAAAATAAACAAAGCTGAATAACAGAATTATTTATAACTACAGAATAGGAATAGAATATTTCAGTTTCGTTGCTAATCAATGTTACCTTCATAACTAATTCTTTGATTAAATTGAAAGAATAGTGACTATGTTATCTGTAAGAAAAATAACTTTAATTATTAAGACAATTGATACCTTCAACTGATATAAGACAATTAAATAACACTGGCCATTAAAAAGAGATTTGCAACATCGAACTACCAAAATTAAAAAAAAAACATCGAGTCAGAACATGAACGCTGTCCATTAATGTGTTCCACAAATTGCCGCTTCGATATCGCTGTCTTCACGGCTGCGATCGTTTCCAACGAAATTTATGAGCGAGTTTATATCCCGCAGGAGTCTATTACCGGAGAGCGACCAGAATGCGTAGACCTCTCAAACTAGGTTGACTTGCTGATGCCTGAATTATTTTATTTCCTTAATAGCTATCAAACTACTACATGAATTAGCTTTCTAATTTACAATAAGTTGTATGTACACGGTCACACAGGTTGTATTTGTGATATTTAACAAATAAACTAATATTAATAACAAAGAGGAAATTAAAAAAACAATATAACTGGACTATACACGCATGAAACTAGTAGAATACAATATTTCTTAGTTTTAAATCTGAACTAAATCAAGTAAAAAAATCATACAGATATTAAATAGTATCTGTTGTTCGTGACTTCAAAGTTTCCCTCGTTATAATATTAGTAATTTAGTACAGATGAGTTTTAGAATTAATTATACCATATTTTGTTATACGTAAATCATTATTTACATATTTAGTATGTTCGAATTAGTAAAATAGATTTTGTATTTAGTTTTCACTACCACTTACTAGATGGCGACGTTTATTTCATGATATTTATTTTGTATTAATTACGCTGTACCGTTTATGAACGCGATACCATTTGATCTCACTGTAAAAATATAGGGATTCTTTAAAAGTTTGTAAAAATTGAGTTGTTCGTTAGTTGCGTTCTATCAATAAGTGGTTCCCAAAATGAATAGTCCATTTGCTGACAAGTATTTAATTATTAAAACAATAAAGCATGTTTTATAAAAAAATAGCCATCAGCTTCGGATTCTAATGACTCAAGCAACCAGTGGTTAGAGCTGCAAAGAAAGGAACCTTCTCAATATGCGGTCTCCAAAATAACTTCGTTCTGCCTTTCCACAATATTCATTATTAATGATTTTTAATAAATGCCAGCTAACAATGGATTTAATTAAAAATAAATCTCCAACGAACGAGTAATTACGTGATATTTCAATGGAACGTTCATGATTACCGTTGAAATTTAAAGCCGGCGGAAAGAGAGAATATATTTTTTTGTTCTCTGTGAAAATTAAAAGGTATTTGTTGGATAAAGTTTTCACGGCGTGGTTATTAATATTTCAATGAATAATAGTATTTTTATTGTAAAATACGACACAATAGGCATCAGTAATTATAACTGAGTGAAAATAACTGGCTACATACAGTCAAACCTGGATAAGTAAGAGTTTGTCTCGCTTCTAGAGGTTGTTTCTTATATTACAAAGTGGCAAACGAGCAAGCGGTAACCTGGATTCGCTAAAAAGTGAAGCGACCGCTGCCTATAGACATCTGCAATTGCAGGTGCGTTGTCTACCCTTAATCTTGAACAGTGGTAGAGCCCGCTTTGAGATCTTCACACGAATTGGCCGGCTCGCCCGGTGAAATACCACGACCACTCAGAAGACAGGCGTGAAATGGAAGCCAATCCGTGTTTCGTCCGGTGTGTGTGGTGCCGGAGGCCTAATTTTAGTCCACTTTCCCTTCCTATCCTTTTCTTATAAGGAAATGATGGGAAGTGGAAGTGGATTTGGCGGGGGAGGGGACGTATAGGAAGAGGAATTATACCCTTGCTGTACGTCTCCTCCTCCGTGGATTAAGAGTAGGCAAGGCATCTGCAATTGCATTTGTCTATGGGCAGCGGTCGCTTCGCTATTTTAGTGAGTCCAGGTGGCCGCTTGCTCGTATGCCACCTAATAATATAAAAAAAATCTACGGAGGAGGAGACGCACAGGTTTCTCCCTAATCCGAGTTTCTCGCTTATGAGGCTGCTCGTCGGGACCATAGAATGACTGTCGCTTACAGAGGCTTCTCGATTATCGATGTTTGACTGTACTTCTCTATATTTAATTTAAATACCACAATTACGAACATCGCAAGCTTAAAATCGGAAAAAGTGTAAAATATTATATCTTTTTTTTATCGAAACTTTTATCGACAATGTTGCACATCACTATTACCGATTCATAAAGTGTCCGCACACGCCCCGACGTGGCAGCACATATAAACCACTTAATTATATGCCTCCCTCTACAGAGCCTCTGCACCAACCTGTCTGCAGCTAATATAATGTGAGCCTTTTCAACTTATAACGCTATACAAATCTTATAAGTGGGAAAGTAGGTACTTATTTTATAGAAGGCCTATTCATGAAAACATGGATGATGATAATTTATTATTTAATATACAACATTTATTTAATTTAAAATATGCTTGAATAAAATACTATTTTGTTAATAAAGATAAACCGACTGACTGTATTCAATAACATTGAAAGAGAGACCCTAGTATACTGTAATCGTAGAAAGAGAAAGACATAGAAATGGCCATAGCGTATACGGTTGAGGGACAAAATTCCCTTAGACTACATCATAGGTATGTCGTGTGTGCATCACTTTATGGTTTTAAACCAATAACATCATGTTTCAAGCCTTCGCCTGGGACGTGTGAAAAATTAGTTCACAGAAAATACGCTTGGAGCGCCACAATATGATACGTCTCATTTGTTTCGGTCTTATTTCTGGACCCAAACAAACGAAATAGCATACGAAGAAAGGGACCATAGATATATGTCTCTGGCTTTCTCACGTTACGTATATTTCGTATAAATGTGTCTCAGCCGCTGTCAGTACGACAACTATCATGTCTGTTCTGCTTCTTTTAATCTATGGCTTTTATACATACGATTAAGTTTTAGTAAAATCTTAAGTATAGAGAATCTACTAGTAGAGATCTATATTAACAAAATTTCCATAACAACTGCACTAATTGAACTATTGTGCAACTCTAAATCCTTCGGGTATTGGCCGTGGAGTCGATAATCCGATTTCAGTGATATGCAATGCAGACGATACGTGCATCGAATAAACGCAAATTAATCCGTTTAATGAAACAAATTTAATAAAAACTGTCTATAACTATTATATGTGATAAAATTACAGTCGAACCTCGATAAGTGAGATTCCAAGGGACTCCAATATTTGCCTCGCTTATACAGGTTTCTCTCTAATCCGTTTTTCTCGCTTATGGATAACCTGGACATTCGACTGTATTCTTATTAATTTCCAAAGCTATAACCGGAAGTTTTTCAAAAGTTGATATTAAAAGAGAAAATCCCGTACAACAGAAATCTGTTTATAAACTTTGAATAAATAATGATTTGATTCAACTCATATTAATTAATCAAAAGTTGCTAATTTGGGGATAATAAAGGGCGTTGTAGAATAACAATGTCTCACCTGACACTATCTCCTGAAACTCATGACCGACGTCCTCGGTGCGTTTGGTGCGTGCGAGTGCCAACTACTTCACATGCTTTGGTGGCCAACTGCAACAATAAAAACAACAATTCATTAAAAAAACTCCTATAAAGAACAATTCTCAGCAAATCTTTCGTCAACTCGGATCCACGATGAAGCCAAAAATGGACACAAAGGTCAAGCCTAATGGTTTGGAGTACGGACTACCGATCTCGCGGTCGTGGTTTCGAATCCCAACATTCGACTATTGTCTTAAGCCATATCCTAACAAGCTTTTGGGTTACTTGGGTTAAAGGAAATATAATTAAACTCATAAAAATCTACTAATATTAAAAAGGGTCACTACACTCACGTAAATAAAAGTCATTTACATCTTCACTTTTGAACTGTTGTGACAAACTACATGGCCATATTTTTATAAACGCTTGTTAAAAAACCAAAAGTTTATACAAATAAAATACTTGTACAGATCTTACTTTAGACAATAAAACTAACTAAACCGCTCGAAGAAATAAAACTCGTTCTATGACTTGCTTAAGTAATTAGAAAATGCCATTAGTTAAACAGGTTCGTAAAGCGCAAGATTTTATTGCTAAAGGCATTTCGTACAGGATAATTTACCACGGAAGCGACGAGGACTCATTTAAATGGAATGAAATTAAATAAATAGATGACATTGCATTAACTAATTTTAAGATACGTTTATGTCATAAATGGAGATTAACTACGGAAGTAATAATAATGTACCACATGTTAAGAGGTACTTATCGTAGTTATCAAACAAAATGTTAGGTAATAGTTGAATCTGGCTAAACGAGAGTCCAAGGAACCACGATATTTGTCTCACTTAGAGAGATTTCTCTAATCCGAGTTTCTCACATATGGAGGCAGCTCGACGGAACCATAGAATGACTGTCGCAAATAGCGATTTCTTGCATACCTAGGTTCGACTGGATTAAGATATTGTTCGTAAGAAAAGGGATTCTTACCAAGATTTAGCTGATTGAGCTTCCCGTGGTAAGAATCCCGTTTCTTACCAACAATGTGTTAGTAAAAATCGCGAAAGTTTAAAGTGAATATGTTTACTGTATTATTTTATATTTGACAAATTAAAAAATGACTATAATTTGAAATAATTTCTTCATTTAGCATCGCTTTCATGGTTTGTTCTACTTTCTTGATTTATTTCAACCCATTCATACGACGCGACTGCTTTTATTGTATTACTTTTTCACGAATAAGACGATTTTAATCAATCGGCCATGAATAGGCTTTGTTTTGATATTCAAGATTCAACTTTGGAGAAAAATAAAAGAAAAAATATGCTACTTGAGAATGCAAATAAGATAACAGCTAGCAACTGAAAAATTAAAAAAAATGTTGGATAGAAAACAAAAGTATTTACTGAGAAGTTATCACAAAACAAAAGAATTAAGTATATAGGACAAAGACTATAAAAATTATTTCCTTTCGTTATCCTATTTAAGTAAAATAATAAAAAAACATTTCCAAAAAACTTTGCAATGTTTATTGAAGACTGCGGTCGGGTAAAACTGCATTGCAGATGGATTTTACTATCAAAAACTTTTGCACTCAAATAAAATATATATGACTTTTACAACTTGCACTAAAAATAAATAATTCTGATAGTATTGGGTGAGTATAACTTAATAAAAGAACCAACCAGCATTAATAAAGGCGTGGACACTAAGCACAGCATGTTAGCAACTTTTCTAACTCTTTGGACAAAAGATCGAGATTATTTTTTACATAAAAAAATAAAGAAAGAAATTTTAAATTAAATCTAATCTAAGATAATATCGTTTATAAAATTATTTTAAGTTAATAGAACCTCTATTTAGTAATCTACTCGGCCTCAATCTTAAAAGCGGTCACTTAGCTGATTGCTTGCAAACCGGACAGCGGCATTTTATACACTTTTACTATAGCTGTACATTTTAGGCCCCCATCCGGTACACTTTCATAGAATGCATCATGTATTTAGTTTACATTTTTACACATTAATCATATGTCCTACTTTTAGATCGCTATTTTCCGGTAAATTTCGAAAATCATACTTCAAATTATTCGTCTATGCGAAAGTTTTGATAGATGGATGTTTGTTACAAGGTAGGTTTGTTAGTTATATTTATATACTAGCTGTTGTTCGCAACTTCGTCCGCGCTGAATTAAAATATAGCCTATGTTATTCGGAGATAATCTAGCTTTCTAATGGTGAAGTAATTTTTGTAGTCGGGACAGTAGATTTTGAGTTATTTCACTACAAACAAAAATACAAAAATGCAAAGTTTCTCTCTTTATAATAACGTTCATTAGAAATAACTCAAAAACTACTAAACAAGTTTTTAAACGTAGATATGGGAACAAATGGCCGCTATTTTGCATCGAACAAAAAAAGAATCACGTAAATCGGTTCAGAACACGCTGCTTAATTTCTTAAAAATACATACAAAAATACAAAGTTTCTCTTTTTGTAATATAGGTATAAATAAATACTTGGAGATCCATTTAGAGCCGTTTATACTCATTTTAATAGCGAAGCGTTTCAAGGAACTTGGGCATTGTTTATAAACATGTTTACACAACAATTTGTGAACAACGCGAGCTTACAAATAACGTCTGGACAATGAAAACATAATAAACCCTCAACGTTTGAAAATAGAGAGAACCAAAGCGGAAAAAAACACAGAGAACACACGGCCTTATATTACAACTGGTACAATGTTTAAACTAGCATAAGTAACTACTGACTAGCAAACAAATCAATGAGTTAATAGTAAGTTTTTCTTAATTATTTTCAAGCTTATACTTATAAAGTATTTTTTTTTTCATATGAAATAGAAAATTCTCTTTAAAATAGAAAAAATAGTACAATTTTACGAGTAATATAAAAACTGTTTAAAAATCTAACTTCAGTGTTTATCTATACTTACTTGTAACTTAGAATAACTTTGTATTTTTTTAATTTTTGTATGTATTGAAATAACTCAAGAACTACTGAGCCGATTTCAAAAATTCTTTCACTATTGGAAAGCTACATTACCCCCGAGTAACAAATGCTATGTTATTTAATTCCACGCGGACGAAGTCGCGCACAACAGCTAGTATTACTATATTATATTTTAACAGTGGTAGAGCCCGCTTTAAGATCTTCGCACGAATTGTCCGGCTCGCCCGGTGTAATACCACG
>QDHC01001247.1:710907-724432 GCA_013186455.1 Papilio dardanus tibullus
GGGTTAATTGCGTCACCACCTCTTGTTTTTACTAGGAAGAACCTAATTCTATAGCATCCAAGAACTCGTAACTGAACTGAAAGAAAATGGTTAAATATATAAAAGTATTCTAGCAGTAGTAACCTACGATATTATGTATTAGCACATTGATTACTTCGTCCTACGATTTCCATAAGGGAGAAACTCTGATTAGAAACAAACAGCGTTCCCTTGGCCTCGATCATTTAGATTCGATGGCGTGTAGGTTACATATTGTTTAATAAACTTTTTCATTGTTACTTAGCGTTGGGGCGACGCAGGTGAGTATGCGTACGAACAGATGTGGTCAGAGTTTGTGCGCGGCGGCCTGTCCCGACGCACCGCTCGCGCTGGCGCTCGGCGGAGACAACAAGCAGTGTCATATCGAACTGGTCGACCTCACCGCTAATGAACAAGGTAACACCACGCCCACTTAGCCCCGCCCATTTATTCTCGTACTCTCATTGGCCCATCTTCATTATTGCGTCATAGGAAAAAATATCAATACAATAGAAAATATCCTCCGTTTTGAAGTATGTTAAAAATGTAATAATTCCTTAGAAAGTTACCGCATCTAATTGCGTGGGCCGTCTACTCCAACGCTTAATTATGCCCCTTTGACTCTACCAAATGAAAATCAAACAAATAATTCAATAAACTTAAAAAAGTTAATGGGTTACTAGTACAGTAGAATGCATTATTTGTTTCCTTTTATAGTACTGGCCCGTTTCGGTCCGCGCGTCCCGGGTGCTGCGCCTTCGACAACAGACTCCATGGAATCCTAGTTAACATTATTATGTATATTTATAAGAATAATAGTAATTATTTACTGTTTTTTAAATAGTTTTATTTGTGTTCTGGACTGTGACATTTTGTATACAAAAGTATGTATCATCCTGTAAATTTGATTAATTACTTAATACAAGTAAATACAAAATAAAAGACAGTATAAAATAAAAATAATGTTTTAATTTTTAAATCACTTTTCAACGCACATAAATCTGTGCATATAAAAAATATGCAATGCACTACTTGTTGTTACTATTTAGTAAAATGAGTATTGTTACTTTTAGCACTTTGTATGTAAACAAAAAAAACAGCTAACACTCGACGAGGCTCTTCTGACAAAGCTAAATAAAGTTGTTGTTACTCACTAAAATAAAAAAGACGAGTATTTTTTAGATTTCACCTATCAACTAGAAAATATAACACAATAAAAATGCTTTTTATAAAAATAATAAAAAAAATAACTTGATATTAAAGTTTTAGTGACATAAAATGATTATTTACTATTATTAAAATCATAAAAATAAAAACATTTTTAGCTTCCCCTAAACCTTTACCAAAGCTTCCATCACCAGGGTCAAAGAAATTGACCAGCAAATTATTACCTGATTTGTACAGCTCTCATAATTTTGGACTTGGGATGCTGAAAAGAAATAGTTTAAAAATTACGTTCATTAAATTCATTAATTTTTTAAAGATTTTTTTATTTTTTATGGAAAAATTATTGGAGGCATACTTAGTACACCAGTTCAAAAATATATCAAGTAATGAGGATCCTTCAATTTGAAATTATCGAGTTATTAAAAAAGGTTTTATTAAAAGTAAAAAAAAAAAAAACAAAATAACAATTGAGATTATATATTTGAAAGCACATACAAAACATTTGAAGAATGTTAAAAATATTGTATAATCTAAATGCTATTATATAAATATAATGTGTTCATTAGTTTGTTCTAGACATCAACTAGAGGTCACAAGGATCACTGACAGGGTGGCCATAACAAAAATTAAATGTTGACAGCTCACTAGTGCCAACCTGTCAAAAAAAAGTTCTTTGTCCTACTGTAGCTGTCTTTAATTTTTTTATGGCATTTTTTGTGATTCATGTAGATTTTTATATATTTTCTGACAGATCCAACTGCGTTAGAGCAACCTCACCCTTTCAGATGTCCTTGTTTAACTATAAAAGCTTGTAATACTGGCTGAAGATCGGCTTCAAACATACATTTCTACTTATTATGACCAACTATTATGACATAACCGCACATTTAACAACGACAGTGATTACTTAATAAAGTCTATTTCAATAAATATATTTGTAACTTTTATTTGTGATTATGCACAAAAAGTGCAATAAAACAGCTAAAATTATTAATATATAAAATCTTAAATAACATTTCGAGCTTTAATTTTAATATTGCTTTGTATTTCAATTTTAATTTGACAATTAATTTTACAACATAAATACTACTGACACATTTGGAACCTTCAATTTGTCACTAAGGAGGACGCTTAGTGTAGATTTCTCATACTAAGTATAAAGTGAGGTTACCACTTAACAACTCTGAGTTACTAACTGCTAAGTACTATTAGTGTTGTAATATTTTGCATCACACAGCATAATTTTAAAATGCAAAAAACATTAAATGTTCTCATAGCCGGGTATTTACTTAAATAAGCACTAAGCTGTCATAAATATTAAATAAATAAACAACAGGTGTAAGACGTGTGAACGATTTGTCAAGTTGTATAAGCTGCCTCAACATTAGATGGGATCATTAGGTAAAAATTGTAACATTGATACAGACGCGTTGGAACATTGGTACAGACGCGTTGTAACATTGGTACAGACGCGTTATAACATTGGTACAGACGCGTTGCAACATTGGTACAGACGCGTTGCAACATTGGTACAGACGCGTTGCAACATTGGTACAGACGCGTTATAACATTGGTACAGACGCGTTGTAACATTGGTACAGACGCGTTGTAAGATTGGTACAGACGCGTTATAACATTGGTACAGATGCGTTGTAACATTGGTACAGACGCGTTAAGACAGGCGAATAATCTCTGTCTCCAATGCTTCGGCTTCATTACACCGAGTTCGTGATAAAAACGGACTTTAGCCGAAGTATAATATTCTATAGACGCCTAGGCATAACAATATAATCCCAGACAACACAAAACAAACCGATCACCGCGAAATCAAATACATTACTGTTGTGCGGGGAACTTGGTGACGGCGTCGTTGATGGCGCGCGCGACGTACTGCACGTTGCTCGGGTTGAGGCCGCACACGTTGATGCGGCCCGTGCGCAGCAAGTAGATGTGGTACTCCTCGATCAGGTATTCACTCTGACGCTGAGTCAGACCGGTGTACGAGAACAAACCGATCTGGTTCACTATGTGGTCCCAGTTTCCGGGAGTGTTCAGTCTAGATGAATGCAAAATTTATCATAAATATTGAGAGGAGTTCTTTAACATTCTTAAAGATAAAAACTCACTTGACTAGTTCGGATCTCAATGCTTCTCTCATCTCGAAGACTCTAGATGACATCGCTTTGATGTGATCTCTCCTGTAAAAAACAATATAATAAAATATATTTCAACTATTGTACAATAGAGCGTCTGTGGCTTGGGGTTTAGCTCTTAACTAGTAATCTGCAGGTACCGAGTTCGAATCCCGCCATGTACAATGTGTTTTAACATTTTTGAACTTTATATGTACATATTTACCCGACGCTCTAAGGTAAAGGAAAACATCGTGATGCAACCTGTTATCGGCCAAGAAATTTAAACAAACGTGTGAAGTCGACTAACCGGTAGTTGGCCAGCATGGTTGGCTATGGCCTAGTCACCCCTTTCGGGTAGGCTCCGAGTCAAGAGAGTGATGATGTAGATCTTATATAATACTTGCCATTGATCAAAGAGATGTTTGTTTGAGAGCGCTGTGGCGACGACGCGCGCGCCGTGCGCCGGCGGGTTGGAGTACATCCCGCGCACGATCCACGTCAGCTGCGACTTGCTCGGCGCCACGTGCTTCGCCGAAGACATCACTATGGCCAGGTTGCCCACGCGCTCGTCTACAAACAATGTTGCTTAATAGCTGTAGACCTAAATAGGACCCTTGTGGAACCCCACATGTAATATTATCTAATTGTTGGAAAATATTGAGTTTGAAAATAATGTTGGTTTAAAAGATAATATAAATAGTAAGTAATCCTAAATTATAAGACATTTTAGTACCATAAGTGCACATATAATTAAAAATACCTATATCAACCGTGTCAAAGGCTTTATATAAAACTATCTCAATATGTAAGTCATTACTGTAAAGTCCGAAGTTCTTCGCATATGACTGTGCGCAGACGAGCTCGAAGCCTCGCTTGACGAAGTAGCGTACGGCAAACGCGTCGCGGTCCAGGTCTCCCGAGGCGAACCCTTGGTACGCGCTGTCGAAGAACGGGAACAACTTGCGCTCCTACAAACACATGATCGATGCGTCTCATCTTCTCTAAAAGTATATACTAATAAATATAAATACGAAAACAGAAGTTACATTCAATTGACTTTACGTCAATAATGTAAAAGACAAGTCTGGAGAATTTTTCCACAAAAAAGACCTCTGAAGGTCTACTAAGAGGCCTCACTTTTAGACTTCTAATGAACCAACTATAGTATATTTTTTGGTTTTATTATATTGTTTCTAATGGATAGATCACATCAAAGCGATATCATCTAGAGCAGTGATTCCCAAAGTGGTAGGTATCGACCATTATAAGGGGGGTCGATCTTAAAAGTAGGTAATTTGGCCATGGGGGTCTGAGGTAACAGTTAATTTCGGAAAAGGGATCACTTGTCCAAATAGTTTGGGGATCCCTGATCTAGAGTTTTCGAGATGAGTGTAGCATTGAGATCCAATTTGTCGCTGACCTCCATAACATCAGCGATCTTCTCCCATTGTTCATTCGTGGGGTCGATCCCAGTGGGGTTGTGAGCGCACGCGTGCAGGATGATGACGGAGTTCTCTGGCGCGCCTTTTAAGTCCGTGATCATACCATCGAAGTCTATGGCGCGCGTCTCCGCGTTCCAGTAGCGGTAGGAACGCGGTGTCGTGAAACCAGAATTCATGAACACGAGATGGTGGTTCTCTGAAACAAGTTTTGATACGTTCTTCGTAGATTAAAGGAACATAACAAGCTAAAACTTGTCCAAAAGTTCTTTAGCGACTATGTAACTGAAGGTACGAGTAAGGTAAGGTTCGACCCATGATGGACTCCATTTTCCACAACTCCATGACTAGCGCGTATTTTGCGTGACACACATATCTTTGAATTTCTTTGCCGATATGTGCAGGTTGCATCATTATGTTTTCCTTCACCTAAGAGCGTCGGGTAAATAAATACATATGAAAATCGAAAAACACATTGGTACATGGCGGGATTCGAACTCGGTACCTGCAGTTTACAAGCCAAGAGCCAAATTTAACGTAACTTACCCCATGTAGGATTGGAGTAATAGAACGTGGTGTACTTGAGGTGCTTGTTGAGGAACTCAGCTCCCACGCGTAGTCCGCCCGTCCCCGACAGAGTTTGTACCCCAAATGCCTAACATACACAATTTGATTTGACTTATAGAGTAGTAAAGTCTTCATCCTAGGCTTCATTAGACCGAGACCGTGGAAAAAACTGAGATTTTGCTTCTGCGTAAGGCCATTTATGCGTGACATCGGTCTAATAAAGCCCTAGGATTACAACTAGAGAATTAAGGCTTTTCGACGCGTCAAAACAGTATCATCTATACATAACTGAGTAAAAAATATTCAAATTAATTACGTGATATTCTTACATATTGTTATTATTAAAAATTGATCAGTTCGACTACTCATTTGTTACAACGCTGTTTAAGCAGCATTATTTCATCACATTCCATTATCATTAATACTCAATATAACGTGTATCAAGCGTCATCAAACACGTCGTGTTTGCGTCAAGATAATGTTGTTGTGTAAACATTTACGTGATTAACTGGATGAGTTAATCCAATCTGATTGGAATATATCAAACGAACACTCAAGTAGGGACGTAAACAAAATAAAACTCCCTCCCATGTATGAAAAATAGAAGTAAAAAAAGAGTAACATCAAAACAGGAATATGGGATGACTCACGGCACATCGTGTGCACATTGGGACGTCTGGGCCCAGCCGGGTCCCGTACGGGCCCGGCTACGGTGTACCATTAGCCATCCTTATTACAATACCAGGGGGGTAACCCAAAGTATTGTACATGCGCTACAAAGCGATTCGATAACATTTCGACAAAGACGTTCGATATCTCACACGTGACAAGCACATGACTTATCGAATGACAATGTCACTTTCAAACATTTTTTTCGATTCCATCAGCGATATCGCCAATCGGTATATACTTTGGATAACCCCCCAGAGCTCGAGTTAACCCGTCAAATAAATAGTAGATAGCTATTCCGGTTTGCAACAGATGTGCCAAATCTATGCCGGGTACGCACTTGGGCTAAAGGGTACTTTAAAATTGATCGTTGTAAATTTAGATACTTACACGACCTTCGGCGATCACAGGGTTATCTTCTCCAAGCAACATCGACACAGACGCCGACGTGAACTGGTCCAAGCCTAGAACAACATATTTCTATTGATATAAACTCCCAACTAGATATATAGTAGTACTTAGTTCCCATGGCTCCATTTTCCATCATTTCACGACAAGCGCGTATTTTGCGTGACTTCACACATATCTTACAATTTCTTCGCACATATGTGCAGGTTGCATCACGATGTTTTCCTTCACCGTAACAGGGTCATGTAAATATATACATATGAAAATCTGGTACATTACGGGATTCGAACTTGGGAGCTGCAGTTTACACGTCAGGAGCTAAACTCCTGAGCCACCGCCGCTTTTAAAGTCCCTAAATATAACCCTAATAATAAGTAATTTCTATATCATTTCGTAGAAACTAACTTTCCGGCCGTACAACGGTATTGTTATCATGTAGCCTTCATGTCAATTTGAAATGGTCAATTGCCTATCCGTTTGCTCTCATAGTTGTGCTAAATTGCTTTCAACACTGATAAAATGTTTGGTGAGGAATAAAAGTATATGAGACTAACTCACTAAACCAAACTCAACGCCATTTTCGTGTTCAACTAGGACCATAAAGGAATGCGACAGGATAAAGCTAATTTCTAAATTGCTAAATATTTAATACATCAAATGCCACTTGCTTAATTTAACTTTGAAACTTCAAAATAACACTTTGAATGTGTTTATTTCTGATATTTCTAACCCTAGGCTTCATTAGAGCGAGTTCGCGGAAAAAACGCAGATGTTGCTTCGGCGTAAGGCCGTTTTTTGCGTGACATCGGTCTCATGAAGGCGTAGTGCAAGAGAGATAGCTGTAACAACTTAAATCTTAATTGAAACCTTGACATCTTTAATAATAATTATGTAAAAGATAAAATAAACGTATAGTTCGCCAAGTTTTATGTTTACTTAATTCAACATGCAACATGTTGAAACATTGTAAAATGTACTCTATTTCTAAAGACATAAGGTCTATTATCAATTGATTTAGATTTGTTATAGGCTACTAATAACTCAGATAGACGATAACCTATCGCTTTAAAAAGATAAGATAGCTAATGAAGTATTGTTAGCTAATACTTTGAAATGAACTAACTTTTTGATTAAAATCGGATAAAGAAATTGACTTCAATCTAATTTATGTCAGTTTTATAGTTTTAATCTTAGCTGTTTGATTAATAGAGTGTCGATATGTTTTTTAAATTGGAAGTATAGATCATGGGTTATCTTTGAGATAATAAAGTATAAAGTACTTTAAAAAAACGTTTGTTAAAATAAACAAGTGTCCATGGCAATGAATTTTGTGAAGAAAAAAATTCAAGTTTAAAATAAACATACTTAATATATTTATACCAATATAGACATAGTGATATGTAAAAATAACTATTTGGCATAGTTCCTCATAAACAACTGCATAGCTGGCTCCAGTCCAGATGAATATTGTATTTACTTTTCTATTAATATATAATACTAGCTGTTGTTCGCGACTTCGTCTGTGAGGAAGTAAGAGATATAGCCTATGTTACTCGGGGATAATGTAGCTTTCTAATGGTAAAAGAATTTTTGAAATCGGACAAGTAGTTTTTGAATTATTTCAATATAAACAAAAATAGAAAGTCTCTTTATAATAGTATCATCACTTTGTCAACTGAAGATTAATAATATAAACATTGTACATAATAGAAACTGAATGCCTAAAAAATTGTTTATAAACACATTGTTATTTTATTGTCACTTTATGAGTAATACTAGCTGTCACCCGCAACTATGTCTAACTATGAATTATAAAAAAACATTGTAAGTAGCTTATGTTTTTTTCCTTTTCCAGACTATGATCTATAACTGTACATCATTTTTTCATAGAGATCCATTCAATCATTCTGGATGTATTCAAACATCTATCCATCCATTGTAAATTTCCTATTTCTAATTCTAGTAAGATAATTTCTTACCGAGTACTGGTAAATATTCATGCAACAAGGATTCATCTTCTGCCATCTGCTTTTCTGTCCTGCGCACCACCGGCAGCACCCACGGTTTGCCATTTTCATCTCTGTATGCTACATTGCAAAGGAAAAACATTATATCAATACATAATATTGGGTGACTTCTTTTTGCTACTTATTTCCCTTCACAACTGATTCTCCAGACTGACTTGCAAGCGTATATATTAGACCAAGTGGCGGTAGAATCGTTACAATAGAAACGTTCATAGTCAATACAACTATTATTTATTAAAAATAAGACAACCAACGAATAATAATCAGTCTAGCTTGTGTCAAATTATAATAATATCAAAATAAAGGCTAATAAGGATACAAAAATATGAATTTTATCCTACATTCTTTACAGTAATTTATAACATAATAGCTGACCGAGCAAGTGTAAATTTGCCATATACAGTCGAAACTATATAATCAAGAGTCCAAGGGACCGCAATATTTGTGTCTCTTATAAGGATTTCTCCCTAATCAGAATTTCTCATTTATGGAGGTAGCTCGTTGGGATCAGAGAATGTCTCTCGCTTATAGAGGTTTCTGGCTTATCCAGGTATGACCGTAAATGAATTCTAGGAAACCCAACCCATATCACATAGGAATATGAAATATAGATAGACGATTATACTGAGTATGCATAAAAAATCTTACAAACCATTTTTGAAGGAGTATAGAAAAAAGTATGGATAGAATCCTCAGACAAACCTATCATATTTATTAACATTAATTGAATCTACATTTGTGACTTGTTTTATTTGGTCTTTCTATAACATATTATACTAATTGATGCAGCTCAATTGTAGTATTCCGTTAATGGTACCGACTAGTTTTGGACTCATCAGGAGTCCATCATCAAGTTGAGTTTTATCAATTTATTATGTACGTATTGTATAGTTAGGAAGTAGATATATTATCCGTAAATATTTGAAAATATGAAGAGACCGCCCGGTTACATAATAAATTGTATCGTAAGTTGTAATCACTATGACTGTTACATTTTGATAAAACAATTTTTTTTAAATATTTTTAATAAAAATACACATTTTCCAACTTACCCCCGATTGTTAAATTGACTTTATTTTTAAATGTGTCATCAACAAAAAGTTTATTAAGTTGGAACACTTCGATTGGAGGTCCTTGCTCGACACCTTCAAAACGCGAACCCATTTTTGTATCAAGTAATTATAACCCAGTAATACTGCTTCAACTAAACTAAAAACTTATCAGACATGCAAACTTATTTTGTTTGAAAATTATCGTGTGACCTTCAAACGTCAGCCAATGTCATTTTGCTTTCAGTAGTTTCAGTAGCGTTCATTTTCACGATTTCGGCTCGTTCATCTTTACTGTATATGGCAACACTACATAATTTCCCCTTTATACCCAGATTGGCTCGTTTTCAACGTTCTTTCGTTTGTTTGGCTTTCTGCTTAATATTACAAGAATTGATTAAGTGTTATTTCTCTCTTTTTAATAACTCTTTCTTGTAAAAGAGTTATGGTTTTACTATCATGTTATGATCACATTCTAATCACTATTTGACTAAATACAACAAAAACTATTATACCTAGGTCAGCAACATTTATTAGAATAACGGGATTCGCAATAAAAGAGTTATTTTGTGGATATTGCATTTATTAAGCCTAAAATCTTCTATATTGCGTATAAACTGGATTATTCAACAAACAAACTCTTGGATCATCTGGTCTCATAATCATATATACAGATTTGAATTCCTTATTGTCTCCATTTCTTTGTTCATATTTGTAGACTCCGACAATACCAAGAACAATACCGATCGCAGCCATACAACTGGATGCCATAATCTCAGGAATTTCCCACCAGCCTCGTCTGATTAGTCCAGATAAAGTGTTGGCGAATTTGATTTGATGACCGATTGTCTTAGGCATCGGCATGTTGGAGTTCTTGCAAAATACAATTGTAGTATTTATTAATATATTTCAATGAATTTGATCTATCCTTTCGTCAAATTAAGTTTGTGCGCTTTGCAAATTTCTGATGTGTCTAATTTTTGTTTAGAATTCATTTTATGACAGATACGGTAGATAGATACTGGCTGTATAAATACAAATCCAGCTGAATATTTTTGAAATCGTCGTTTTGATCATCCTATCTTTTATTACTACTATTTTCCTACTATGCAAATCGTGCCCGGGCTAATATTAAATTATAGTTGTTTTGTCCAGCTTAAATGTATTAGCCAAAAGACTCGTATCCAAAAAAGGCCAGTGTTGTCAAAGTTGTCAAGTGTCAACTCCACCTGTCATTTGAAAGTATCAAGATCAAGAAAAACTGAGAAAAATCTATTCGAAAACGTAAAATTCATATTGTGTTACGAATCATTTAGCTTGCAAAAAATTGTAAAAAGCCTCACAAATGGCTGCTCTGGCCTCACGAAGAACAATTGGACAACTGTTTCAACAAGGTTGGCATGAAATTCCAGAAGTGATGGCCTCATCATGCCTTGCTCTCGTCGGTATCGGTTTAGGAGTTGCTGGTGTTTATAATTACGAAAAAAGGGATGGAGATAACAAAAGATACAAAAAAGTATATTTAGTCATGAGACCCGATGACCCTAGAGTAGCAAAAATTCGCAAGGATTAAAAATAAGGCAAACAGAAATGTTGAATTAGTGCAATTATGTAATAAACTTTGTCATATTCAGACTTGCTTTATTATTTATTTGTGATTTTGTTTTCAACTTCTATTCAAGATTGGATTCTAGTTTCTAATATTTTAAGAGCAATTGTTTACAGTAAGATAATTTTGTATATTCATGTTAAGGAAATAAATGTAGAAAATCAAAGTGCAGTAGTTTAAGTCACACACCAGCAAAATACAG
Organism: Papilio dardanus tibullus; assembly: GCA_013186455.1. Classification (NCBI taxonomy): domain Eukaryota; kingdom Metazoa; phylum Arthropoda; class Insecta; order Lepidoptera; family Papilionidae; genus Papilio; species Papilio dardanus. The sequence goes on from QDHC01001247.1 coordinate 722,198, forward strand.
TCCAACTTGGATAAGATACCTCTGAATGAGAAACATTGATCGGCCTATGATGGATGAACCTCCACAAGTGAAAAAATAGTCAACCCTTGGACTCTCGTTATGCAAGTTCAACTGTAGTTTATGCCCACATTGACTAGTATCCTCTTAACATTCCATCATCATCATCAGCCTATCGTCGTCCGCTGCTGAACGTAGGCCTCTCTCACCGATAGTCTAATCAAAGTCTGTCCAGTTTAAGTATATCGAGGAGACAAAATGGAAGATTGAAATTTTTTGAAATACAGGAAAATAAAAATCAAATTTTACATATTTACTTATATTTGTATCACAACAAAACATTCAAACATTACAAATGGGTAATTGCAACATTTCAATATCACATATGCTGGCAACACCTTTGAAGAAAAAACTTTAATAACAAACTTAATTACTTCTTAAAACATAATTAAACCAATGAGGGATTATCTGTTGAGCCTGTCGTCCCAACAAGCACTCTAATGAAAATGTTTCAATTGGGTAAAAAGTCACTTAAAACTGATGATTTTAAAATAAAAAAGACATTTTAAAATTTTTTCAAAGGTTTTCTTTCACTTTGCAATGAACTTTTGAAGTTACAATAATTTCCAAACAAACAAACAAACAACTTATTTAACTATTTAAGATAACGATACATTCAGAAGTTTTTCACATGATTCATAGTTAAAAATATAATTTCATAATACTGTTCTTAATCCTAGGGCTTCATTAGACTAAGTTTGAGTAAAAAACGGAGATTTTGTTTCGACGTAAGGTTGTTTTTGCGTGACATCGGTCTAATGAAGCCCTAGGCAAGATATTGTGGGTTTTATATAAAACTACCCTCAAACACATATAGGATATGTAGGTAGTTGTATATAACAAAATGTAAAAATAGACACTTCCAGATTATAATTCAAATGATTTATTGTTTCTTATTCTTCTTTTCCTTGCTCGTACTTGGTTTATCTTTATTAGACGTTTTAACTGTATTGACTTTCTTTTTCTGTAAACAGAACATTAATTTTGTTTGAATACATCTAACCATCCTTAAAGAGTAGTAATTAAACTAACAAATCGACTTTCTTGACTTGTATTGATACATCTATACTAATATTATAAAGAGGAAAGATTTGTATGTATTGAAATAACCCAAAAACTAATAGTAGTAAACTTGTATTTTAGTCGGGCAGCATGTAGCAAGTATCCAAACAAAAGATTTACTAATCTACTCTACTAAAATGTTACTATTCGGACACATTTAGTTACTAAATTACTACCTTATAGTGTAGGTTTAGGCTTAAACGATTACAAACAGCAGTAAATCCTTTGTTCTGATACTTGCTACTCGCTACTCGACTAAAATACTATCCTAGAGTGTACAAGGCTTTAGGGTAGGCTACGAGGCCTTCGGTGGGGACGTATATCTGGTGATGAAGTATTACCTTGATCATAGCGTCGTCCTCCGCGTCGCTGTCTTCATGTGTGTCTGCGTCGTTCTCCTCGTCCTCCAGTACGTCGTCGTGCACGCGCGCGCGCCGCACGCCGGCCGCCGCGTACGGCAGCGCGCTCGCTCGCTTGTTGTATAATCTAGTCATTGCTGCTTTCACCTGGATTATTAAAACGACAAATTAGTGTTGGGATTTCATCGGGAGAGAAACTCAAAATGGATAAATACTCATAATTTCTATGTTTTCGGCGTGATTTTTACCAAAAACGTGGATAAAAACTATCTGTCATTTCATAAATGTAATTAAACATAAACATGTTTTTTTTATGTATAAACGAGATTGGAATAAAAAGAATAACAAAAATAAAATTATATCTAACATGCTTTATTAATTAATTTAATGATGAAAACAACTTTTGAATGCAAAATTATTAGGTACTTTCGCGTATGTAAAAGGTCTACAAGGATCTGATGGCCAAAAGGGAAAAAAGAATTGACCCTAGAACAAGGCTTTACGATGAAAGATAACATGGCCTAGTCACCCCTTCAGGGGGTAGGCTCCTCGGTGACGTCATATAGTAAGCTGGTGATGATGATGATTAGGCAATAGATTTTTAACTCAACTAGTTGTCACCTGCGACTCCGTCAGTGCGGAACTTAAAAAATATAGGAAGTTGCCTATGTGTAATTCCAAACGATATTCCGTCGTCCTTGTGTTACCAATCAAATATCTATTCGTCCATCCATTATGACTTTCGCAATTACCTTTG